>JAKOGI010003096.1:0-57500 GCA_029747015.1 Carnegiea gigantea | reverse complement strand
CTCAAATCTATCCATTCAAAGTAGATCAAATTAGTGTGCATACAGAAGTTATGAGAACAATAATATCATTCAAATTCGTCGCCCCTATTTATCAAAAAGAGTTATCTTTATTACAAAATTCTTTCATATTAAAACAAATTAATCTTCTTCACGAAGAGAAAAAACATATTCAATGTTTACAAAATGATATTATTTATAAAAAAATTGAAGAAAGGTTACAACAACCCTCTATTCAAAAGCAAATACACGAACTATACGAATTGTTTAAAACTGAAGTATGCTCGGATCTTCCCAATGCCTTTTGGCAAAGAAAAAAGCATATCATATCACTTCCTTATGAAAAAGATTTCTCCGAAAAAAATATTCCAACTAAAGCTAGACCCATTCAAATGAATAAAGAACTCTTTGAATTCTGTAAAAAGGAAATAGATACCTTATTAAAAAAGGGATTAATTAGACCATCTAAGTGCCCTTGGAGCTGTGCAACATTTTATGTTAACAATCAAGCAGAAAAGGAGCGAGGTGTCCTTCATTTAGTTATTAATTATAAACCTTGAAACAAAGTATTACAATGGATTCGATATCCCATTCCTAATAAACGTGACTTACTCAATCGCTTATATGAGGCAACAATATTCTCAAAATTCAATATGAAAAGTGGTTTTTGGCAGATTCAAATTAAAGAGGAAGATAGGCATAAGACAGTATTTACCGTCCCATTCGGGATTATAAGTGGAATATCATGCCCTTTGGCTTAAAGAACGCACCTTCGGAATTTCAAAACGTTATAAATGATATTTTCAATCCTTATACTCATTTCACAATAGTATATATAGATGATGTTCTCGTCTATTCCAATAGTATTGATCAGCATTTTAAACATCTTCATACCTTTTTACACGTTATAAAAAAGAATGGATTAGTTGTATCAGCACCAAAGATGAAACTATTCCAAGCCAACATTAGATTTTTAGGACATGATATCTATCAAGGCACTATACGCCCAATCGCTAGGGCAATTGAATTTGCAGATTAATTTCCAGACGAAATCAAAGATAAAACTCAACTACAACGTTTTATGAGTTGTCTTAATTATGTGTCTGAATTCTTACCAAAATTAAGGCAATTTTGTGAACCTCTCTATAAAAGATTACGAAAGGATTCTCCTCCATGGTCTGAAGAACATACTAATATTGTCAAGCTACTCAAACAAAAGGTCAAAACCTTACCATGTCTTGGAATACCCCACCCAAATGCCTTCATGATAGTCCAAACTGATGCCTCCGACATAAGCTACGGCGGTTCCCTTCAACAGAGGAGACTCCCCTCTACTTCTGCCGAACAAATAGTTCGCTACCATTTCGGCATTTGGAATGAAACTCAAAAGAATTATTCAACAATTAAAAAAGAAATTTTATCAATTGTTTTATGTATCTCCAAATTTCAAGATGATTTATTTAATAAAAAATTTCTTCTTCGCATAGATTGCAAATCTGCAAAAGAAATTCTCCAAAAGGATGTTCAAAGCATTGTTTCTAAACAACTATTCGCTCGCTGGCAAGCTATTTTATCTGCCTTTGATTTTGACATTGAATTTATTCAAGGCAAAGACAATTCTTTACCTGATTTTTTAACACGAGAATTTTTACAAGGATCACATCATCAGCCCTTGACACAAAACCAATCTTAGTATACTCAATACCTGCATGGGCCAAAATTATAATTTTATTCTATTACTACTAACAACTTCAATATCTTATTTTCAGCCACCACTATGAATCAAGACAATAAAAAAGAAAGAAAAATTCAAACTTCATAGCAATATGCCATGACACCTGCTACTCCAACCCAAACCCATCCTCAATATTCAATCCCAGTTACAAACCAGTTCCAAATCTTACCTTCTGTAGATTTTCCTCCATTATCCTATGCTCACGCCTCAATCAAACCTCCTTCATCTCCTACTCAAACGTCTTCTTTCGATCCATCCAAATATTTCACCAAACCAATACACAATCCGGTTGCCTATACTAAATACCGAGAACCCCAATCTCTTCTTGAACTCAATAAATTAGTCAAAGCTACGTTTCTTCCAGAATGCTACCATATTCCTGATTCTCCATTCAAAACACGACAATTTTATGAACTTATCCTGGTTGATTCAAAATCTGTAGAAATAGAATACATTCCCGATAAACATACACCAAATTTTATAGCCTATTCCAAATGTCGTATCCTCAAAGTTCTTACAGGAAAAGACTGGCCTACTACATATACTATCAAATCCTTTTCTGTTCCATTCAATCCGTCATGTTATCACTATATTGATTATCAAAAAGCTTGGTATGAAACCTTTCTCTATCGACCATTCAATCATTCTTGGTTCTTTAGTTTTGATACGAGACCTGAAATTACCTTTCCATTATGGTTTTATGAATGGTGGACTATCTATGGTAGTCTGCAAATCATATGGCCAGAGGAAGTCAAAAACTCATTCCAATTTTATTCCACCTACGCCACAAATCCTCCGGACCTCACAAAAATCCTATTCCACAAGAAATTTGGTATTCCATGGATTTTTTGTTGGTCCTTCAGTATTATGCAATATTATCCACCACCGGCATCATTCTCTCTCGTCAGGGACTATAAGATCAAATGGTGGGAAAAATTTGCAGTTAACAAGTTTTGTTCCTTAGACGTTGTTCAAACAAAACTGCTGCATACACCACAATCAATGATTCCAACCACACCCCCAACCTCTCAAAAGAAGCAAGAACGGTCCTCAAAAGACACAGGCAAAGCTACCTCATCCAATGAGACAGGCAAAGCTATTAGTTTTTTTTTTTTGGGTAGTAGTAAGAACTCAAATGTGCATGACTCTTAGCTAAGTGTTCCAACGTAATTCAGATGGCCTCTTGGGTTAGAGATCGTCTTAGTTTAGGCAGTAGTATGAACTCAAATGTGGTTAATAGTAGGGAAGTTAGTTGTCAAATTGATGTAGCTAATTAGAAAATTCCTAAACAAAAGATAGAAACGATTTATCAAATAGGTAAGTTTGATTTCAATACGGCTTTATCAATAAAAGATCATGAGGAAACATTTAGTTTAGATGACGAATTTTAAACTATTAAACTACTTTCAAAAATTGCTATTAAAAGATATCAAGAAAAGTATCGATACATTCATTTTGGCATGATTCAAATTGCACTCAATCCTTTGACAAGATTAGGATTAGATTGTCCTATATTCATGGCCCTAAGAGACAATAGGTTAATACGTTACAAGGATTCGTTATTAGCCATGATTCAAACTAATATTTGCAGTGGTCCCATATACTTTAATTGTTGCCCAAATTATTCAGTAGATTTAAATGATCCTTGGATCATGGATACCTTAGTTCTAGATATCCATCTTCCTAATATTCAAAATGATTTAAAGGTTCAATTTCGTGAACTTTTCAGAAATTTTGCTATTACTTACAGAGTATATTTCAAGTTACTTTCATCTCAACTTAATCCAAAATATTTATTAAAACCTACTCTAGATGAAACCATACTACTAAAAGCTGAATCAAATAATATTACTACCTTTACTCCTAAATTATTAAAGTGGAATGAAATTACTATTCCTCAAGAATTTATAATTCAAAATCCCAGGCCACCAAGAAATATTGCTCAAAAGAATATTCAACAAATCATAGAAGAGCCTGATGGTAGAGTACTAATAAGATTTAATTCAACTAAAGAACAAAGTTTATCTTCAAAATCTTTGGACAATTTAGAACTCCCTCGAGCTTCCTATTCAATGCCTTCTAAGCCAACTAGTTATGATTATTCAAAGGATAATCACATAGAAGATACTCAAAAGATTTATTACAAAGCTCCCATAGCTGAGCCAATAGATGAAGTTACTTCATCTGTAGGTTCCCCTACCTACTCAACTATGCAACCTCCATCATTTTCTTCAATCAATACTATTTCAACACCTTTTGCAATCAACAAGGATTACTTACGTCAAGATTTCAATTCAATAAAAAACAAAGTTAAAAGAGAATGGTTCATTTCACACTTTGATTTAAAAGCTCAAGCATTTATTAGGCAAGAATGGTATTCATTCATGGAAAGACATCAAGTCAATATTCTTTTCTTCAACTGGTGGGCTATGTTTGCCTTAGAAAATAAACTTCCAGACCCATTCCAAATTAAAGAAATAAATATCAATATTAATTTTGCAAAAAAATGGACCCTCTTAAATGGTTAAATACTTACTTCTTTTACCCCTCCATTACAAGAAATCGTATTAAATACCCCTGAAGGTAATATTCCAGCAGTCCCATTCAAAACAGGAAGAAATGATCCAGAAACTAGTCAAGTAATGCTAAATGATATTAAAAAAGTATATCATCAAAATAATTATACAAATTAAGTATTACATACCGTGTCTCAACAAGTCAATATGGTCTCTACTCAAATTGAAGCAATTGTTAAAAAAAAAGAAGTTGATTCATTAACTGAAAAACTAGAAAACTTAGATATTAATGATACCAAGAAAGATAAACCAAACTTTTTAGATGAGATTGCAAAACCTTTATTCAAAATAAGGCGTTCAAATAAATTAGAACTCCCAGATGCTAATACTCTATTAATTTCAAAAATAGAAGAAAAATTAAAGGAAGCAGAAACTTCAACATCTAATTCCGTCAAAAGTACAGTTAATATTTTAGAAAAGATTTATCTCAACTAGATGATGATTTCCAAAATATTAATAAAATATATAAAAAGGAAACTCCCTATTACTCCAAACAAACTCCTCCAGATCTTCACCTTGAAAGTGCAAAAACAATAATTACTGAAAACTTTGCTGGTGATTCAATATATGAATGGAATATAGATGGTCGTAGTGACCATGAAATATTCATGACCCTCCAAAGAATGTTAATTGTTTATACAGCCTATTCAACTAAACATGCAATAGATTTACAAACTTTTGATTTATTAATATCAGGATTCACTGGTATACTCAAAAATTGGTGGAAAAATAATATTCAAAAAGACGAACATACCAAAATTAGAACTCATACTAATTCTCAAGGACAACTAGACAATATAGAAACATTGATTTATACAATAGTTACTAATTTTCTTGGAAGTCCAAAAGATATTATAGCTGCAACAGATATTCTTTTAACAAATCTAAGGTGCTCAACTTTAGAAGACTACAATTGGTACAAAGATACATTTTTAACATATCTATTAAAAAGGGACGACTGTCGTCAACCCTATTGGAAGGAAAAATTCATTTCAGGATTACCATCCTTATTTTCTCAACGAATATTCAATAAATTGAGCGAACTTATTGGTAAAAGCCCTATTCCATTTGGATAAATTACGTTTGGTCAATTATTAAGCTTTATTAAAAAGGAAGGAATTTCTTTATGCAACGAATTAAAATTACAAGCCAGATATTCAACAGATAATGCTGCCAAGCGAAAAGAGTTAGGTTCTTTTTGTGAGGCCTTTTGTCTTCCAAAGTTAGAAGCTTCATCTGTCAAAAAACGAAGAAAAACTCAAATCAATAAGAAGAAATCATATAGTACAAGAAATCCAACTTACAAAAAATTAAGTCCGAAAAAGCCTACTCCAAAAGGAAAAACTGATAATACTAATACTTGTTATAAGTGTGGTAAATTAGGCCACTATGCAACAAATTGTAAAGTTAAAAAGAAACTTAATGAAATCTGTGCAGAACATCCAGACATTCCAGAAAAATTAATTACCTTATTTGAACTCAAAGATATGGCTAATCAATCGGAAAATTCATCATCCTCCTCTGATTGTGAAAATAATGTTATTAATGAACTAGAAAGTGACTCAAGTGAATACTCATCAGGTAATGAGCCTTCAAGATTATGCTATAAGTGTATTGATGTCATAACTACTAATAATAGTGAAAAGAAATTTTTATTAGATTTAATTGAACAAATTCAAGATATCGAATTAAGGAAAGAATATTTACAGAAACTCAAAGGTATATTAATAAAAGAAGATTCTTTAGAACCTCCTCATAAGGTGAGTATGAATAAAATATTTGAAATACGTGAGATTCCAAATATTCTAAAGGCAGTTAATATTCAAGAATTAAAAAACGAAGTTAATATATTAAAAGAACACATTAAAAATTTACACAAAGATTTATGTTCGTTACAAACAAAAGATCTTGAATTAGAAGCAAGGTTAACATTAATAGAAAATAGTCCTTCTTCACCAAATATTCAATCAGAAAACACTCCTACGGATCCACAAATTGTTTCAACTATTAATCACCAACTAGTTATGATTAATCAAAAGATAATCACATTGAAAATACTCAAAAGATTTATTACAAATCTCCCATAGCTGAGCCAATAGATGAAGTTACTTCATCTGTAGGTTCCCCTACCTACTCAACTATGCAACCTCCATCATTTTCCTCAATAAATGCTATTCCAACACCTTTTGCAATCAACAAGGATTACTTACGTCAAGATTTCAATTCAATAAAAAACAAAGTCAAAAGAGAATGGTTCCTTTCACACTTTGATTTAAAAGCTCAAGCATTCATTAGGCAAGAATGGTATTCATTCATGAAAAGATATCAAGTCAATATTCTTTTCTTTAATTGGTGGGCTATGTTTACCTTAGAAAATAAACTTCCAGACCCATTCCAAATTAAAGAAATAAATACCAATATTAATTTTGCTAAGAAATGGTCCCTCTTAAATGGTCAAATACTTACTTCTTTTACTCCTCCTTTACAAGAAATCGTATTAAATACCCCTGAAGGTAATAGTCCAGCAGTCTCATTCAACATAGGTAGTAACGATCCAAAAAATAGTCAAATAAATTATACAAATCAAGTACTACATACAGTGTCCCAACAAGTCAATATGGTCTCTGCTCAAGTTGGAGCCATTGTTAAAAAACAAGAAGTTGATTCGTTAACTGAAAAATTAGAAAACTTAGATATTAATGATACCAAGAAAGGCAAACCAAACTTTTTAGATAAGATTGCAAAACCTTTATTCAAAATAAGACGTTCAAATAAATTAAAACTCCCAGATGCTAAGACTCCTTTGATTTCAAAAACAGAAGAAAAATTAAAGGAAGCAGAAACTTCAATATCTAATTCAGTCAAAAGTACAGCTAATATTTTAGAAAAGGATTTATCTCAACTAAATGATGGCTTCCAAACTAATCAAAAGTCACGTTCTAAAAGGATTACTCCAAAAAAGAAAACTGATAATACTAATACTTGTTATAAGCATGGTAAGTTAGGTCACTATGCAAAAATTTGTAACGTTAAAAAGAAATTAAAAGAACTATATGCGGAACCTCCAGATATTCAAAGAAAATTAATTACTTTATTTAAACTCAAAGATATGCCTGATCAATCAGAAAATTCGTCATCTTCCTCTAATTATGAAGACAATACTATCAATAAACTAGAAAGTGCCTCCGGCGAACATTCATCAGGCAACGAGTTCTCAAGGTTATGCTATAAGTATATTAATGTCATAACTACTAATAATAGTGAGAAAGAATTTTTATTGGATTTAATTGAACAAATTCAAGATACCGCATTACAGAAAAAGTATTTACAAAAACTCAAAGGTATACTCATAAAAGAAGATTCTTTAGAACCTCCTCATAAGGTAAGTATTAATAAAATATTTGAAACACGTGAGATTCCAAATATTCTAAAGGCAGTTAATATTCAAGACTTAAAAAACGAAGTTAATATATTAAAAGAACACATTAAATATTTACACAAAGATTTATGTTCATTACAAACAAAAGATCTTGAATTAGAAGCAAGGTTAACATTAATAGAAAATAGTCCTTCTTCACCAAACATTCAATCAGAAAATACTCCTACGGATCCACAATTTGTTTCAACTATTAATCAAATAAATTTTCAAAAATGGTATATTCCTATTACTCTTAAAATTAACAATAGTTTTGAATGCAATACTATTGCACTATTGGATAGTGGTGCAGATCAAAATTATATTCAAGAAGGATTAATTCCCTCAATATATTATGAACGAACAAAAGAACGACTCCATACTACTAATGGTATGGCATTACAAGTTAAGTATAAATTATCTAATGCTTATATATGCAATCAAGGATATTGTTTCAAAAATTCATTCATCTTAGTACGGGATATGAGTCAAGAAGTTATTCTTGAAACTCCTTTCCTTACTCAAATTTATCCATTTAAAGTAGATCAGATAGGTGTGCATACAGAAATTATGGAAACTACAATATCATTCAAATTTGTCAATTCTATTTATCAAAACAATTTACCTTTATTACAAAATGATTCAATAACAAAGCAAATTAAAATTAATGTAATTGAATGTAATAATCCAAAATACTGGTACAAATTAGAACAACGTGACCTCCTTCAACGACTCAATAATGATCAAAAGGAATTGCAAAAATTAAATAAACAACTAGAAGAAATAACCATTAGCTTACGCAATCATACAGCCTCAATAGATTTTAAAAACTTTTATACAAAATGCTTACATGAGTATCATCAATTAGCTTGCCAGCGTCGTGATTTAGAAAAAACCATAGACTATTGGCAAACCAATCTTAGAATACTCAATACCTGCATAGGCCAATATCAAATCATCTAGCCTACACTCATTCAATGTGGAGTAAAATATTTTCAAAACTATTTTTTCAAAAGGTTTTTAAGCAAAACAAGTTTTCAACACCTTGACACAGCATTTTCTCTATTCGTTGAGAAAATAAGGATGGTAATCCTGAAATGAATTTTTCCTTCCAATAGGGTTGACGACAGTCTTTCCTTTTTAATAGATATGTTAAAAATGTGTCTTTGTACCAATTGTAGTCTTCTAAAGTTGGGCACCTTAGATTTGTTAAAAGAATATCTGTTGCAGCTGTAATATCTTTTGGACTTCCAAGAAAATTAGTAACTATTGTATAAATCAATGTTTCTATATTGTCTAGTTGTCCTTGAGAATTAATATGAGTCCTAATTTTGGTACGTTTGTTTTCTTGAATATAACTTTTCCACCAATTTTTGAGTATACCAGTGAATCCTGATGTTAATAAATCAAAATCTTGTAAGTCTGTTGCATGTTTAGTTGAATAGGCTGTATAAGCAATTAACATTCTTTGGAGGGTTATGAATATTTCATGGTCACTACGACCATCTATATTCCATTCATATATTGAATCACCAGCAAAGTTTTCAGTAATTATTGTTTTTGCACTTTCAAGGTGAAGATCAGGAGGAGTTTGTTTGGAGTAATAGGGAATTTCCTTTTTATATATTTTATTAATATTTTGAAAATCATCATCTAGTTGAGATAAATCTTTTTCTAAAATATTAACTGTACTTTTGACGGAATTAGATGTTGAAGTTTCTGCTTCTTTTAATTTTTCTTCTACTTTTGAAATTAATGGAGTATTAGCATCTGGGAGTTTTAATTTATTTGAACGTCTTATTTTGAATAAAGGTTTTGCAATCTCATCTAAAAAGTTTGGTTTATCTTTCTTGGTATCATTAATATCTAAGTTTTCTAGTTTTTCAGTTAATGAATCAACTCCTTGTTTTTTAACAATTGCTTCAATTTGAGTAGAGACCATATTGACTTGTTGAGACACGGTATGTAATACTTGATTTGTATAATTATTTTGATGATATACTTTTTTAATATCATTTAGCATTACTTGACTATTTTCTAGATCATTTCTTCCTATTTTGAATGGGACTGCTGGAATATTACCTTCAGAGGTATTTAATACGATTTCTTGTAATGGAGGGGTAAAAGAAGTAAGTATTTGACCATTTAAGAGGGTCCATTTTTTTGCAAAATTAATATTGGTATTTATTTCTTTAACTTGGAATGCGCCTGGAAGTTTATTTTCTAAGGCAAACGTAGCCTACCAATTGAAGAAAAGAATATTGACGTGATGTCTTTCCATGAATGGATACCATTCTTGCCTAATGAATGCTTGAGCTTTTAAATCAAAGTGTGAGAGGAACCATTCTCTTTTGACTTTGTTTTTTATTGAATTGAAATCTTGACGTAAGTAATCCTTATTGATTGCAAAAGGTGTTGAAATAGTATTGATTGAGGAAAATGAAGGAGGTTGCATAGTTGAGTAGGTAGGGGAACCTACAGATGAAGTAACTTCATCTATTGGCTCAACTATGGGAGCTTTGTAATAAATCTTTTGAGTATCTTCTATGTGATTATCTTTTGAATAATCATAACTAGTTGGCCTAGAAGGCATTGAATAGGAAGCTCGAGGGAGTTCTAAATTGTCTAAAGATTTTGAAGATAAACTTCGTTCTTTAGTTGAATTAAATCTTATTAGTACTCTACCATCAGGCTCTTCTATGATTTGTTGAATATTCTTTTGAGCAATATTTCTTGGTGGCCTGGTATTTTGAATTATAAATTCTTGAGGAATAGTAATTTCATTCCACTTTAATAATTTAGGAGTAAAGGTAGTAATATTATCTGATTCAACTTTTAGTAGTATGGTTTCATCTAGAGTAGGTTTTAATAAACATTTTGGATTAAGTTGAGATGAGAGTAGCTTGAAATATACTCTGTAAGTAATAGCAAAATTTCTGGAAAGTTCACGAAATTGAACCTTTAAATCATTTTGAATATTAGGAAGATGGATATCTAGAACTAAGGCATCCATGATCCAAGGATCATTCAAGTCTACTAAATAATTTGGGCAAAAATTAAAGTATATGGGACCATTGCAAATATTAGTTTGAATCATGGCTAATAACGAATCCTTGTAACATATTAACCTATTGTCTCTTAGGGCCATGAATATAGGACAATCTAATCCTAATCTTGTCAAAGGTTTGGGTGCAATTTGAATCACGCCAAAATGAATGTATCGATACTTTTCTTGATATCTTTTAATAGCAATTTTTGAAAGTAGTTTAATAGTTTGAAATTCCTCATCTAAACTAAAAGTTTCCTCATGAGCTTTTATTGATAAAGCCGTATTGAAATCAACCTTACCTATTTGATAAATCGTTTCCATCTTTTGTTTAGGAATTTACCAATTAGCTACATCAATTTGACAACTAACTTCCCTACTATCAACCACATTTGAGTTCTTACTACTACCTAAACTAAGACGATCTCTAACCCAAGAGACCATCTGAATTACGTTGGAACACTTAGCTAAGAGTCATACACATCCTACCGGGACCACTAGGACCACCCCATCGGGACCACCTCGCCTGGCCTGACCAACGGACTTACTGAGGCTGACTAACAGCTGACCAACGCTAGCAACGGCGCGACACTACCTAAACGCGCCTACTTGGCTCTGATACCAGGAAGAGCAAGATCGACCTAGGCCTTATATATACAAATGTACTTATATATATATATATATAATATATATATAATTATATACAGATATTACATATATATATATAATATATATATATATATATATAATATATATAATATATAGTTATATATAGATATAAATTTTATATATATACGTATTTGTATATGATATGATATGTAAGTATGTGATAATATATATATTATATAATATATATATATATATATATATATATCTAATATTTGTATACACATACATACATATATATATATATATATATATACATATATATATATATGTGTATATATATATATATCTTATATTATATATAATATATATTTAATATATCTATATATAATATATATATATATATATATATATATCTAATATCTATATATCGTATATTATATAAGTATGTATCTAATGATACATATATCATCTCTCCATCTATATATATATATATATATATATCTATCTTAATATATTTATATATCTCTATCTATATATCTCTAATATATATATAGTACATATATATACATATATATATATGGAATAACAGACATACATATACATATATATGATATCTATAGCTATATCTATATATATATATATATATAATATATCTATATATCGCTATATATATATATACATACATACTTATATATAATATATATAGATATATCTATATATATATATATATATATATATATATATTATATATATTATATATATACATATACATATAGATAAAGATAGAGATATAGTGTAGAGAGATCATACTTATATATATATATATATATATATAGTATATAGATATATATAGATATATATTATAATATAAGTAGGGATTAGAAGATGACTATATGATATATATATATATATATATATATATTATATAATATTATTACACACACACACACCCACATATACATAATACATACATTATATATATACTATATATATATATATATATATTATATATATATATATATATATAGATATATATATATATATATATATATATATATATATATATATATACATAACTTATATATTATATATATATATATATATATATATATAGTAGTTATATAAATATAGATGTACAATACATACTATCTATACATACATATATATATATATATATATATAGATATATCTATATATATATATTATACATACTTTATATATATATATATATATATATATATATATATGTATATTATATATAATATATATATATATATATATAGATATATATATATATATATATATATTTATATATAATATATATATATATATATATATATATATATATATATAATATTCATATTGACATATATATATAATATATATTATAGATTATATATATATATATATATATATATAATATACATATGTAATATATATATATATATATATATATATATATATATATATATATATATATATATATATATATACATATATATATATATATATATATATATATATATATATATATATATATATATATATATAGATATATATATGATATATATAAAAGACAACATTTACAGTTCCATTCGGACATTATGAATGGAATATAATGCCTTTCGGCTTAAACAATGCACCTTCGGAATTTCAAAACATTATGAATGATATTTTCAATCCTTACACCCATTTTACGATAGTTTATATAGATGATGTCCTCGTCTATTCAAATAATATTGACCAGCACTTTAAACATCTTCATACCTTTTTATATGTTATCAAGAAAAATGGATTAGTTGTATCCGCACCTAAAATGAAATTGTTTCAAACCAAGATTAGATTTTTAGGACATGATATCTATCAAAGCACTATACGCCCAATCGCTAGAGCAATTGAGTTTGCCAATAAATTTCCAGATGAAATCAAAGATAAAACTCAATTACAACATTTTCTAGGTTGTCTTAATTATGTGTCTGAATTTTTCCCAAACTTAAGACAATTTTGTGAACCTCTCTATAGACGATTACGAAAGGATTCTCATCCATGGTCTGAAGAACATACTAATATTGTCAGACTACTCAAACAAAAGGTCAAAACCTTACCATGTATCGGAATACCACATCCACATGCCTTCATGATAGTCCAAACCGATGCCTCCGACATAGGCTACGGCGGTATCCTTCAACAAAAAAGACTCCCCTCTGACTCTCACGAACAAATAGTCCGCTACCATTCAGGTATTTGGAATGAAACTCAAAAGAATTATTCAACAATTAAAAAGGAAATTTTATCAATTGTTTTATGCATCTCCAAATTTCAAGATGACTTATTTAATAAAAAATTTCTTCTTCGCATAGATTGCAAATCTGCAAAAGAAATTCTTCAAAAGGATGTTCAAAACATTGTTTCTAAACAAATATTCACTCGTTGGCAAGCTATTTCATCTGCCTTCGATTTTGACATTGAATTTATTCAAGGCAAAGACAATTCTTTACCTGATTTTTTAACACGAGAATTTTTACAAGGATCACACCATCAGCCCATAACACAAAACCAATCTTAGCATACTCAATACCTGCATGGGCCAAACTTGTAATTTTATTCTATTACTACTAACAACTTCCATATCTTATTTTCAGCCACCACTATGAATCAAGACAATAAAAAAGAAAGAAAAATTCAAACTTCACAACACTATGCCATGACACCTGCTACTCCAACCTAAACCCATCCTCAATATTCAATCCCAATTACAAACCAGTTCCAAATCTTACCTTTTGCAGATTTTCCTCCATTATCCTATGCTCAAGCCTCAATCAGACCGCCTTCATCTCCTACTCAAACGTCTTCCTTCGATCCATCCAAATATTTCACCAAACCATTGCACAATCAGGTTGCCTATACGAAATACCGAGAGCCCCAATCTCTTCTCGAACTCAATAAATTAGTCAAAGCTACATTTCTTTCGGACTGCTACCATATTCCTGACTCTCCATTCAAAACACGACAATTTTATGAACTTATCCTCGTTGATTCCAAATCTGTAGAAATAGAACACATTCCCGATAAACATACACCAAATTTTATAGCCTATTCCAAATGTCGTATCCTCAAAGTTCTTACAGGAAAAGACTGGCCTACTACATATACTACCAAACCCTTTTCTGTTCCATTCAATCCGAGCGGTTATCACTATATTGATTATCAAAAAGCTTGGTATGAAACCTTTCTCTATCGACCATTCAATCATTCTTGGTTCTTTAGTTTTGATACGAGACCTGAAATTACCTTTCCATTATGGTTTTATGAATGGTGGACTATCTATGGTAGTCTGCAAATCATATGGCCAGAGGAAGTCAAAAACTCATTCCAATTTTATTCCACCTACGCCACAAATCCTCCGGACCTCACAGAAATCCTATTCCACAAGAAATTTGGTATTCCCTGGATTTTTTGTTGGTCCTTCAGTATTATGCAATATTATCCACCACCAGCATCATTCTCCCTCGTCAGGGACTATAAGATCAAATGGTGGGAAAAATTTGCAGTTAACAAGTTTTGTTCCTTAGACGTTGTCCAAGCAAAACTGCTGCATACACCACAATCAATAATTCCAACCACACCCTCAACCCCTCAAAAGAAGCAAGAACGCTCCTCAAAAGACCTAGACAAAGCTACCTCATCTAATGACCCAAGCAAAAATACCTCATCCAATGAGCTTGATGAACTCCACTTACTCAAACGCGAAATCAAATTACTCAAAAAACAAAAACAATTATTATTATCCAAGGCGGCCTCCTTCAATTCACCTGCATCCTCGGATCATTCTGACCATGATCCATGGGGCGGTCCATGTGCTCAAGACCCTTATGACTACTGAGTAGCTATCTACTTCTACTCCTAGTCATTATTCAAAAAAAAAAAAAAAAGAAGTGAGGAAAAATATCAAAACAAAATCAAGAAAAGAGCCCGCAAAGGTCACGGCCTTTAGCAAAAGTAAGGGCCATTATTTCTTTACGAAATTTTTATTTTGCAGGATTCCATACATGCATTCAAGCCATCCACGTTGCCAAGTTCAACACAGAGAAATCAAAGATCAATTCAATATCCACGTTGCTTTTTCAAAGAAAGCACATCAAAGAGGCTCTCTAGCATTTACTACGGCAAATCAACATGTCCCCTCTCAATTCAATCATGCCAATGACTCATCAAAATAAGTAGTGACTCAACACGGCAAGCAATGACTCAACACGGCAAATAATTATGCAAGGACATGACTCATCATCATGTCACCATTCAACGTAATGACTCATCCCGACAAACAATTCAAGACATCAGAACAATTATTAAGCGAACTGTTCACGACAGCCTATCTAAACACTGTTCAAGAAGACAGCTCATCAAGATACTGTTCAAAAAGGACAATAATTCAAGAATAGTCCAAGGTCCATTATTACTCAGCACTGTTCCACTTTTGACGTGGCTCCAGTCCCAGTTCAACACCAAGCACCAATAATTCAAGATTGTCGGCAGCAATTATCAACATCAGATTCAATCTTCATCGTCCATTTGTATACATTTAATTCCATCTTGTAGTCTATAAATAGATATTCAATCGCGTTGTATGAGGCAGAACTAATCATCAGAATCAATTACACGATCAAAATCACTACTCCTTCTCAACCCCTTTCTCAAAGCCTTGTACTCCAACCTTGTATCAAGTTTATTGATTCAAATCAAAGTAAGTATTTATTCATCTCCTTCTCTTATTTCAATTCTGTTATTTTAAATTCGTTTCTATCAGCGTTTCAAAATCATTTTCCTGCATCATATTAATTTGCTACTCCGCTCCCCTGCATTAATCCATACTTAGGCCTTACCTATTACCCGGCCTCTTGGGTTAGAGATCGTCTTAGTTTAGGTAGTAGTAAGAACTCAAATGTGGTTAATAGTAGGAAAGTTAGTAGTCAAATTGATATAGCTAATTGGAAAATTCCTAAACAAAAGATAGAAACGATTTATCAAATAGGTAAGTTTGATTTTAATACAGCTTTATCAATAAAAGATCATGAAGAAACCTTTAGTTTAGATGAAGAATTTCAAACTATTAAACTACTGTCAAAAATTGCTATTAAAAGATACCAAGAAAAATATCGATACATTCATTTTGGTATGATTCAAATTGCACTCAAACCTTTGACAAGATTAGGATTAGATTGTCCTATATTCATAGCCCTAAGGGACAATAGGTTAATACGTTACAAGGATTCGTTATTAGCCATGATTCAAACTAATATTTGCAATGGTCCCATATACTTTAATTGTTGCCCAAATTATTCAGTAGATTTAAATGACCCTTGGATCATGGATACCTTAGTTCTAGATATCCATCTTCGTAATATTCAAAATGATTTAAAGGTTCAATTTCGTGAGCTTTCCAGAAATTTTGCTATTACATATAGAGTTTATTTCAAGCTATTTTCATCTCAACTTAATCCAAAATGTTTATTAAAACCTACTCTAGATGAAACCATACTACTAAAAGTTGAATCAGAAAATATTACTACCTTTACTCCTAAGTTATTAAAGTGGAATGAAATTACTATTCCTCAAGAATTTATAATTCAAAATACCCGGCCACCAAGAAATATTGCTCAAAAGAATATTCAACAAATCATAGAAGAGGCTGATGGCAGAGTATTAATAAGATTTAATTCAACTAAAGAACGCAGTTTATCTTCAAAATCGTTAGACAATTTAGAACTCCCTCGAACTTCATATTCAATGCCTTCCAGGTCAACTAATTATGATTATTCAAAAGATAATCACATAGAAGATACTCAAAAGATTTATTACAAAGCTCCCATAGCTGAGCCAATAGATGAAGTTACTTCATCTGTAGGTTCTCCAACCTACTCAACTATGCAACCTCCATCATTTTCCTCAATAAATGTTATTTTAACACCTTTTGCAATCAACAAAGAATACTTACGTCAAGATTTCAATTCACTAAAAAACAAAGTCAAAAGGGAATGGTTCCTTTCACACTTTGATTTAAAGGCTCAAGCATTCATTAAGGAAAAATGGTATTCATTCATGAAAAGACATCAAGTTAATATTCCTTTCTTTAATTGGTGGGCTATATTTGCCTCAGATAATAATCTTCCAGACCCGTTCCAGCTTAGTGAAATAAATACCAATATTAATTTTGCTAAAAAATGGACCCTCTTAAATGGTCAAACACTTACTTCTTTTACCCCTCCATTACAAGAAATCATATTGAATACCCCTGAAGGTAATATTCCAGCCGTCCCATTCAAAATTGGTCGAAATGAACCAGAAAATAGTCAAGTAATACTAAGTGATATTAAAAAGATATATCATCAAAATAATTATACAAATCAAGTATTACATACCGTGTCTCAACAAGTTAATATGGTCTCTACTCAAGTTGAAGCAATTGTTAAAAAACAAGAAGTTGATTCATTAACTGAAAAATTAGAAAACTTAGATATTAATGATACTAAGAAGGACAAACTAAACTTCTTAGATGAGATTGCAAAACCTTTATTCAAAATAAGACGTTCAAATAAATTAGAACTCCCAGATGCTAATACTCCATTAATTTCAAAAATAGAAGAACAATTAAAGGAAGCAGAAACTTCAACATCTAATTCTATTAAAAATACAGTTAATATTTTAGAAAAGGATTTATCTCAACTAGATGATAATTTCCAAAATATTAATAAAATATATAAAAAGGAAATTCCCTATTACTCCAAACAAACTCCTCCAGATCTTCACCTTGAAAGCGCAAAAACAATAATTACTGAAAACTTTGCTGGTGATTCAATATATGAATGGAATATAGATGGTCGCAGTGACCATGAAATATTCATAACCCTCCAAAGAATGTTAATTGCTTATACAGCCTATTCAACTAAACATGCAACAGATTTACAAGCTTTTGATTTATTAACATCAGGATTCACTGATATACTCAAAAATTGGTGGGAAAATTATATTCAAGAAGATGAACGTACTAAAATTAGAACTCATACTAATTCTCAAGGCCAACTCGACAATATAGAAACATTGATTTATACAATAGTTACTAATTTTCTTGGAAGTTCAAAAGATATTACAGCTGCAACAGATATTCTTTCAACAAATCTAAGGTGCCCAACTCTAGAAGACTACAATTGGTATAAAGATACATTTTTAACATATCTATGAAAAAGGGAAGACTGTCGTCAACCCTATTGGAAAGAAAAATTCATTTCAGGATTACCATCCTTATTTTCTCAACGAATATTCAATAAATTAAGCGAACTCGTTGGCAAAAGCCCTATTCCTTTCGAACAAATTACGTTTGGTTAATTATTAAGCTTTATTAAAAAAGAAGAAATTTCTTTATGCAATGAATTAAAATTACAAGCCAGATATTCAACAGACAATGCAGCCAAGCGAAAAGAGTTAGGTTCTTTTTGTGAGGCCTTTTGTCTTCCGAAGACGGAGGCTCCATCTGTTAAAGAACGAAGAAAAACTCAAATTACTAAGAAGAAACCATATACTACAAGAAATCCAACTTATAAACAATTAAGTTCTAAAAAGTCTACTCCAAAAGGGAAACCTGATAATACTAATACCTGTTATAAGTGTGGTAAATTAGGCCAAATAATAATAGTGAAAAGGAATTTTTATTAGACTTAATTGAACAAATTCAAGATACCGAATTAAGGAAAGAATATCTACAAAAACTCAAAGGTACATTAATAAAGGAAGATTCTTTAGAACCTCCTTATAAGGTAAGTATCAATAAAATATTTGAAACACGTGAAATTCCAAATATTCTAAAGGCAGTTAATATTCAAGACTTAAAAAATGAAATTAATATATTAAAAGAACAGATTAAAAATTTACACAAAGATTTATGTTCATTACAAACAAAAGATCTTGAATTAGAAGCAAGGTTAACATTAATAGAAAAAAATCCTTCTTCACCGAACATTCAATCAGAAGACACTCCTACAGATTCACAATTTGTTTCAACTATTAATCAAATAAATTTTCAAAAATGGTATATTCCTATTACTCTTAAAATTAAGAATAGATTTGAACTCAATACTATTGCACTATTAGATAGTGGTGCAGATCAAAATTGTATAAAAGAAGGACTAATTCCCTCAATATATTATGAACGGACAAAAGAACGACTCCATACTACTAATGGTATGCCATTACAAGTTAAATATAAATTATCTAATGCTTATATATGTAATCAAGGATATTGTTTCAAAAATTCATTCATTTTAGTACGGGATATGAGTCAAGAAGTTATTCTTGGAACTCCTTTCCTTACTCAAATTTATCCATTTAAAGTAGATAATATAGGTGTGCATACGGACATTATGGAAACTACAATATCATTCAAATTTGTTAATTCTATTTATCACCACGATTTACCTGTATTACAAAATGCCTCAATAACTAAGCAAATTAATGTAATTCAATGTAATAATCCGATATATTGGTACAAATTAGAACGACATGACCTCCTACAACGGCTCAACAATGATCAAAATGAATTACAAGAAGTGAACAAACAACTAGAAGAGTTAACTATTAGCCTACGCAATCATATAACTTCCATAGATTTCAAAGACTATTATATAAAATGGTTACATGAGTATCATCAATTAGCTTGCCAGCGTCATGATTTAGAAAAAACCATAGACTATTGGCAAACCAATCTTAGAGTGCTCAATATCTGCATAGGCCGATATCAAATCATCTAGCCTACACTACACTTATTCAATGCGGAGTAAAATATTTTCAAAATTATTTTCAAAAAAGATTTTTGAGCAAAACAAGTTTTCAACACCTTGATACAACATTTTCTCATTTATTTTCAGCCATCATCACTTCCAACATCACAGTCCTTTACCATAAATACTCAAACCCATCTCAATTTCAAAATTCAATTTGACATCCTTTATCGTCCCCTCAAATATTTTCCTTTGAACTATCAAAACATTTTCATACCAATCTCACCATGGACAACAACGACAAAGGCAAAAACCAAATCAATGACTCCAACGACATTCAATTACTAAATTTCCCACATGAACCACTCCTATTCCATCTTCGTGACCATGAACTCTATTATACATCGTTCTATGGGCCACGATACAATGAAAGTGCTATCTTCATTGATTATCAAGACTGGTATAATTCCTCTGAAATATCATTTTACAGTTATCTCAAACTCATTAAAGCCTATCAAACGCTTGTTCAAGATGTCAACAATCATCCCGTTCTCATCGTTACGCCCACTGGGTATATTAATCATTTCAAATGGTTCCACAAACACCTTGAATATTGGACAGCTTTTGAACCTCATATTTTCAAATTTGTTACGAAAATGTTCCCTGATGTTCATATCTGTCTAGTTGATCAAAGTCATACTCAAGTCCTCATACCATTACACTATCCATTCCAAATCGATGTTTCCTGTCTTATTCACACTCCATATGGTCTCCGGTGCAAATATCTACAAGATGATTATTTCCATTTTCGCTACTAAATCAATTCTTGTGCACCAGATCCTTATGACTGTTGAGAAGCTTTGCTACTCCTTGTTATTATTCAAAAAAAAAAGAAAAAAGACAATTATCAAAACAAAATCAAGAAAAGAGCCCGCAAAGGTCACGGCCTTTGGCAAAAGTAAGGGCCATTATTTCTTTATGAAATTTTTATTTTGCAGGATTCCATACATGCATTCAAGCCATCCACGTTGCCAAGTTCAATACAGAGAAATCAAAGATCAATTCAATATCCACGTTGCTTTTTCAAAGAAAGCACATCAAAAAGGCTCTCTAGCATTTACTACGGCAAATCAACTCATCAAGACAAGTAGTGACTCAACACGGCAAGCAATGACTCAACACGGCAAATAATTATGCAAGGACATGACTCATCATCATGTCACCATCCAACATAATGACTCATCCCGACAAACAATTCAGGACATCAGAACAATTATTAAGCGAACTGTTCACGACAGCCTATCTAAACACTGTTCAAGAAGACAGCTCATCAGAATACTGTTCAAAAGGACAATAATTCAAGAACAGTCCAAGGTCCATTATTATTCAACACTGTTTCACTTTTGACGTGGTTCCAGTCAACGTTCAACACGAAGCAGCAATAATTCAAGATTATCAGCACAAGTTATCAAAGCAAGACTCAATCTTCATCGTCCACTTGTTTACTTTTACTTCCATCATGTATTCTATAAATAGATACTCCATAGCGTTGTATTAGGCAGAACTAATCACCAGAACTAATCACCAGAACTAATCATCAGAACCAATTACACGATCAAAATCACTACTCCTCCTTCTCAACCCCTTTCTCAAAAGCCTTGTACTCCAACCTTGTATCAAGTTTATTAATTCAAATCAAAGTAAGTTTTTATTCATCTCTTTCTCTTATTTCAATTCTGTTATTTTTAAATTCGTTTCTATCAGCGTTTCAAAATCATTTTCCTGCATCATATTAATTTGCTACTCCGCTCCCCTGCATTAATCCATCGTTAGGCCTTACCTATTACCCGGCCTAGGTCGAGGCCGGGTAATAGGTAAGACCTAAGTATGGATTAATGCAGGGGAGCGGAGTAGCAAATTAATATGATGCAGGAAAATGATTTTGAAACGCTGATAGAAACGAATTAAAAATAACAGAATTGAAATAAGAGAAGGAGATGAATAAAAATTTGCTTTGATTTGAATTAATAAATTTGATACAAGGTTGGAATACAAGGCTTTGAGAAATGGGTTGAGAAGGAGGAGTAGTGTGTAATTGGTTCTGATGATTAGTTCTGCCCAATACAACGCGATTGAGTATCTATTTATAGAATACAAGATGGAATTAAATGTGTACAAGTGGACGATGAAGATTGAGTCTTGTGTTGATAACTTATGCTGACAATCTTGAATTATTGCTGTTTTGTGTTGAACGCTGACTGGAACCACGTCAAAAGTGAAACAGTGTTGAATAATAATGAACTTTGGACTGTTCTTGAATTATTGTCCTTGTTGCACAGTATCTTGATGAGCTGTCTTCTTGAACAGTATTTTTGAATAATTATACTGACGTCTTGAATTGTTTGTCGGGATGAGTCATTGCTTTGGATGGTGACATGATGATGAATCATGTCCTTGCATAATTACGTGCCGTGTTGAGTCATTGCTTTGGATGGTGACATGATGATGAGTCATGTACTGGTATAATTACTTGCCGTGTTGAGTCATTACTTGTCTTGATAAGTCATTAGCATGATTGAATTGAGAGGGGACATGTTGATTTGCCGTAGTAAATGCTTGAATTGAGAGGGGACATGTTGATTTGCCGTAGTAAATGCTAGAGAGCCTTTTTGATGTGCTTTCTTTGAAAAGCAACGTGGATATTGAATTGATCTTTGATTTCTCTGTATTGAACTTGGCAACGTGGATGGCTTGAATGCATGTATGGAATTCTGCAAAATAAAAATTTCGTAAAGAAATAATGGCCCTTACTTTTGCCAAAGGCCGTGACCTTTGCGGGCTCTTTTCTTGATTTTGTTTTGATAATTGTCTTTTTTTCTTTTTTCTTTTTTTGAATAATAACAAGGAGTAGAAAATCTACTCAACAGTCATAAGGATCTGGTGCACAAGAATTGATTAAGTAGTGAAAATGGAAATAATCATCTTGTAGATATTTGCACCGGAGACCATATGGAGTGTGAATAAGACAGGAAGCATCGATTTAGAATGGATAGTGTAATGGTATGAGGACTTGAGTATGACTTTGATCAACTGGACAGATATGAACATCAGGGAACATTTTCGTAACAAATTTAAAAATATGAGGTTCAAAAGCTGTCCAATATTCAAGGTGTTTGTGGAACCATTTGAAATAATTAATATATCCAGTGGGCATAACGATGAGAACGGGATGATTGTTGACATCTTGAACAAGCGTTTGATAGGCTTTAATGAGCTTGAGATAACTGTAAAATGATATTTCAGAGGAATTATACTAGTCTTGATAATCAATGAAGATAGCACTTTCATTGTATCGTGGCCCATAGAACGATGTATAGTAGAGTTCATGGTCACGAAGATGGAATAGGTGTGGTTCATGTGGGAAATTTAGTAATTGAATGGCGTTGGAGTCATTGATTTGGTTTTTGCCTTTGTCGTTGTTGTCCATTGTGAGATTGGTATGAAAATGTTTTGATAGTTCAAAGGAAAATATTTGAGGGGACGATGAAGGATGTCAAATTGAATTTTGAAATTGAGATGGGTTTGAGTATTTATGGTAAAGGATTGTGATGTTGGAAGTGATGAAAATAAATGAGAAAATGTTGTATCAAGGTGTTGAAAACTTGTTTTGCTCAAAAATCTTTTTTGAAAATAATTTTGGAAATATTTTACTCCGTATTGAATAAGTGTAGGCTAGATGATTTGATATTGGCCTATGCAGGTATTGAGTACTCTAAGATTGGCTTGCCAATAGTCTATGGTTTTTTCTAAATCATGACGCTGGCAAGCTAATTGATGATACTCATGTAACCATTTTGAATAATAGTCTTTGAAATCTATGGAAATTATATGATTGCGTAAGCTAATGGTTAATTCTTCTAGCTGTTTATTAATTTCTTGTAATTCATTTTGATCATTATTGAGTCGTTGAATGAGGCCACGTTGTTCTAACTTGTACCAGTATTTTGGATTATTACATTGAATTACATTAACTTGCTTTGTTATTGAAGCATTTTGTAATACAGGTAAATCATTGTGATAAGTAGAATTGACAAATTTGAATGATATTGTGGTTTCCATAATATCCGTATGCACACCTATATTATCTACTTTAAAAGGATAAATTTGAGTAAGGAAAGGAGTTCCGAGAATAACGTCTTGACTCATATCTCGTACTAAAATGAATGAATTTTTGAAACAATATCCTTGATTACATATATAAGCATTAGATAATTTATACTTAATTTGTAATGGCATACCATTAGTAGTATGGAGTCGTTCTTTTGTCCGTTCATAATATATTGAGGGAATTAATCCTTCTTTTATACAATTTTGATCTGCACCACTATCTAATAGTGCAATAGTATTGCATTCAAAACTATTTTTAATTTTAAGAGTAATAGGAATATACCATTTTTGAAAATTTATTTGATTAATAGTTGAAACAAATTGTGGATCTGTAGGAGTGTCTTCTGATTGAATGTTCGGTGAAGAAGGATTATTTTTTATTAATGTTAACCTTGCTTCTAATTCAAGGTCTTTTGTTTGTAATGAACATAAATCTTTGTGTAAATTTTTAATATGTTCTTTCAACATATTAATTTCGTTTTTTAAGTCTTGAATATCAACTGCCTTTAGAATATTTGGAATTTCACGTGTTTCAAATATTTTATTGATACTTACCTTAAGAGGAGGTTCTAAAGAATCTTCCTTTATTAATATACCTTTGAGTTTTTGTAAATACTCTTTCCTTAATTCGGTATCTTGAATTTGTTCAATTAGATCTAATAAAAATTCTTTTTCACTATTATTAGTAGTTATGACATTAATACACTTATAGCATAATCTTGAAGACTCATTACCTGATGAATACTCACTTGAGTCACTTTCTAATTCATTAATAACATTATTTTCATAATCAGAGGAGGATGACGAATTTTTTGATTGATTAGGTGTATCTTTGAGTTCAAATAAGGTAATTAATTTTTCTTGAATATCTAAATGTTCTGCACAGATTTCATTGAGTTTCTTTTTGACTTTACAATTCGTTGCATAGTGGCCTAATTTACCACACTTATAACAAGTATTAGTATTATCAGGTTTTCTTTTTGGAATAGACTTTTTAGAACTTAATTTTTTATAAGTTGGATTTCTTGTAGTATATGGTTTCTTCTTAGTAATTTGAGTTTTTCTTCGTTTTTTAACAGATGGAGCTTCTATCTTTGGAAGACAAAAAGCCTCACAAAAAGAACCTAATTCTTTTCGCTTGGCGGCATTATCTGTTGAATATCTAGTTTGTAATTTTAATTCATTGCATAAAGAAATTCCTTCTTTTTTAACAAAGCTTAATAATTGACCAAACGTAATTTGTTCGAATGGAATAGGGCTTTTGCCAATGAGTTCGCTTAATTTATTGAATATTCGTTGAGAAAATAAGGATGGTAATCCTGAAATGAATTTTTCTTTCCAATAGGGTTGACGATAGTCATCCCGTTTTAATAGATATGTTAAAAATGTATCTTTGTACCAATTGTAGTCTTCTAGAGTTGGGCATCTTAGATTTGTTAAAAGAATATCTGTTGCAGCTGTAATATCTTTTGGACTTCCAAGAAAATTAGTAACTATTGTATAAATCAATGTTTCTATATTGTCAAGTTGGCCTTGAGAATTAGTATGAGTTCTAATTTTAGTACGTTCATCTTCTTGAATATAATTGTCCCACCAATTTTTGAGTATACCAGTGAATCCTGATGTTAATAAATCAAAAGCTTGTAAATCTGTTGCATGTTTAGTTGAATAGGCTGTATAAGCAAGTAACATTCTTTGGAGGGTTATGAATATTTCATGGTCACTACGATCATTTATATTCCATTCATATATTGAATCACCAGCAAAGTTTTCAGTAATTATTGTTTTTGCACTTTCAAGGTGAAGATCTGGAGGAGTTTGTTTGGAGTAATAGGGTATTTCCTTTTTATATATTTTATTAATATTTTGAAAATTATCATCTAGTTGAGATAAATCCTTTTCTAAAATATTAACTGTATTTTTAATAGAATTAGATGTTGAAGTTTCTGCTTCCTTTAATTTTTCTTATATTTTTGAAATTAATGGAGTATTAGCATCTGGGAGTTCTAATTTATTTGAACGTCTTATTTTGAATAAAGGTTTTGCAATCTCATCTAAGAAGTTTGGTTTATCCTTCTTAGTATCATTAATATCTAAGTTTTCTAATTTTTCAGTTAATGAATCAACTTCTTGTTTTTTGACAATTGCTTCAACTTGAGTAGAGACCATATTAATTTGTTGAGATACGGTATGTAATGCTTGATTTGTATAATTATTTTGATGATAAACCTTTTTAATATCACTTAGTATTACTTGACTATTTTCTGGATCATTTCTACCTATTTTGAATGGGATGGCTGGAATATTACCTTTAGGGGTATTTAATACAATTTCTTGTAATGGAGGGGTAAACGAAGTAAGTGTTTGACCATTTAAGAGGGTCCATTTTTTAGCAAAATTAATGTTAGTATTTATCTCTTTAACCTGGAATGGGTCTGGAAGATTATTATCTAAGGCAAACATAGCCCACCAATTAAAGAAAAGAATATTAACTTGATGTCTTTCCATGAATGAATACCATTTTTCCCTAATGAATGCTTGAGCTTTTAAATCAAAGTGTGAGAGGAACCATTCCCTTTTGACTTTGTTTTTTAGTGAATTGAAATCTTGACGTAAGTATTCTTTGTTGATTGCAAAAGGTGTTGAAATAACATTTATTGAGGAAAATGATGGAGGTTGCATAGTTGAGTAGGTTGGAGAACCTACAGATAAAAGTGACTTCATCTATTAGCTCAGCTATGGGAGCTTTGTAATAAATCTTTTGAGTATCTTCTATGTGATTATCTTTTGAATAATCATAATTAGTTGACCTAGAAGGCATTGAATATGAAGTTCGAGGGAGTTCTAAATTGTCTAACGATTTTGAAGATAAACTCGTTCTTTAGTTGAATTAAATCTTATTAATACTCTGCCATCAGCCTCTTCTATGATTTGTTGAATATTCTTTTGAGCAATATTTCTTGGTGACCTGGTATTTTGAATATAAATTCTTGAGGAATAGGAATTTCAAGCTACTTTCATCTCAACTTAATCCAAAATGTTTATTAAAACCTACTCTAGATGAAACCATACTACTAAAAGCTGAATCAGATAATATTACTACCTTTACTCCTAAGTTATTAAAAAAAAGAAAAAAAAAAGAAAAAAAGAGCCCGCAAAGGTCACGGCCTTAGGCAAAAGTAAGGGCCATTATTTCTTTACTAAGTTTTTGTTTTGCAGGATTCCATACATGCATTCAAGTCATCCACTTGGCCAAGCTCAATTCATTGAATAATTCAAAGTCTACACATGATCTAAGGACAATCAATTCACTACCCACCTTGCACGGCAAAGATGAATAATTCAACAAAGGTGACTAGCATTTATTAAGGCAATTTATTAAGGCAATCCAACGTGTCACCACTCAATTCAAGCATGGCAATGACTCATCAAGACAAGCAATGACTCAACATGGCAAATAATTATGCAAGAACAAGACTCATCATCATGTCAACATCCAAGGCAATGACTCATCCCGACAAACAATTCAAGACATCAGCACAATTATTCAAGCGTACTGTTCACAACAGCTTATCTAAATACTATTCAGGACAGCTTATCAGCGTAATTATTCAAGAATACTGTTCAAGAAGACAGCTCATCAAGATACTGTTCAAAAAGGAGAATAATTCAAGAACAGTCCAAAGTTCATTATTATTCAACACTGTTTCACTTTTGACGTGGTTCCAATCAACGTTCAACACGAAACAGCAATAATTCAAGATTGTCAGCACAAGTCATCAACGCAAGACTCAATCTTCATCGTCCACATGTATACATTTAATTCCATCTTGTATTCTATAAATAGATACTCAATAGCGTTGTATGAGCCAGAACTAATCACCAGAACTAATCATCAGAACCAATTACACGATCAAAATCACTGCTCCTCCTTCTCAACCCCTTTCTCAAAAGCCTTGTACACCAACCTTGTATCAAGTTTATTAATTCAAATCAAAGTAAGTTTTTATTCATCTCTTTCTCTTATTTCAATTCTGTTATTTTTAAATTCGTTTCTATCAGCGTTTCAAAATCATTTTCCTGCATCATATTAATTTGCTACTCCGCTCCCCTACATTAATCCATACTTAGGCCTTATCTATTACCCGACCTAGGTCGATCCTGCTCCTGCTGGTATCAGAGCCAAGTAGGTGCCCTTAGGTAGTGTCACGCCGTGGCTAGCGTTGGTCAGCTGTTGGTCAGCCCCAGTAAGTCCGTTGGTCAGCCCAGGTGAGGTGGTCTCGGTGGGGTGGTCCCAGTGGTCCCGGTAGGATGTGCATGACTCTTAGCTAAGTGTTCCAATGTAACTCAGATGGCCTCTTGGGTTAGAGATCGTCTTAGTTTAGGTAGTAGTAAGAACTCAAATATGGTGAACAGTCGGGGAGGTTAGTAGTCAAATTGATGTGCATACTTGGGAAATTCCTCAACACACCTTAGAGCTAAAAATCCTTCCCCAACCTAATCAACTATGCAACCCCCATCATTTTCTTCAATAGATGTTATCTCAAAACCCTTTGAAATCAATAAAGATTATTTACGTCAAGATTTTAATTCAATAAAAAATAAAATCAAAAGGGAATGGTTCCTTTCACACTTTGATTTAAAAGCTCAAGCATTCATTAGGCAAAAATGGTATTCATTTATGGAAAGACATCAAGTTAATATTCCTTTCTTTAATTGGTGGGCTATGTTTGCCTCAAGATAATAATCTTCCAGACCCATTCCAGATTAGTGAAATAAATACCAATATTAATTTTGCTAAAAAATGGACCCTCTTAAATGGTCAAACACTTACTTCTTTTACCCCTCCATTACAAGAAATCATATTAAATACCCCTGAAGGTAATATTCCAGCCGTCCCATTCAAAATTGGTAGAAATAATCCAGAAAATAGTCAAATAGTATATCACCAAAATAATTATACAAATCAAGTGTTACATACCATGTCTCAACAAGTTAATATGGTCTCTACTCAAGTTGAAGCAACTGTAAAAAAACAAGAAGTTGATTTATTAACTGAAAAATTAGAAAACTTAGATATTAATGATACTAAGAAGGACAAACCAAACTTCTTAGATGAGATTGCAAAACCTTTATTCAAAATAAGACGTTCAAATAAATTAGAACTCCCAGATGCTAATACTCCATTAATTTCAAAAATAGAAGAAAAATTAAAGGAAGCAGAAACTTCAACATCTAATTCTATTAAAAATACAGTTAATATTTTAGAAAAGGATTTATCTCAACTAGATGATAATTTCCAAAATATTAATAAAATATATAAAAAGGAAATACCCTATTACTCCAAACAAACTCCTCCAGATCTTCACCTTGAAAGTGCAAAAACAATAATTACTGAAAACTTTGCTGGTGATTCAATATATGAATGGAATATAGATGGTCGTAGTGACCATGAAATATTCATAACCCTCCAAAGAATGTTAATTGCTTATACAGCCTATTCAACTAAACATGCAACAGATTTACAAGCTTTTGATTTATTAACATCAGGATTCACTGGTATACTCAAAAATTGGTGGGAAAATTATATTCAAGAAGACGAACGTACCAAAATTAGAACTCATACTAATTCTCAAGGACAACTAGACAATATAGAAACATTGATTTATACAATAGTTACTAATTTTCTTGGAAGTCCAAAAGATATTACAGCTGCAACAGATATTCTTTTAACAAATCTAAGGTGCCCAACTCTAGAAGACTACAATTGGTACAAAGATACATTTTTAACATATCTATTAAAAAGGGAAGACTGTCGTCAACCCTATTGGAAGGAAAAATTCATTTCAGGATTACCATCCTTATTTTCTCAACGAATATTCAATAAATTAAGCGAACTCATTGGCAAAAGCCCTATTTCATTCGAACAAATTACGTTTGGTCAATTATTAAGCTTTGATAAAAAAGAAGGAATTTCTTTATGCAATGAACTAAAATTACAAGCTAGATATTCAACAGATAATGCCGCCAAGCGAAAAGAATTAGGTTCTTTTTGTGAGGCTTTTTGTCTTCCAAAGATAGAAGCTCCATCTGTTAAAAAACGAAGAAAAACTCAAATTACTAAGAAGAAACCATATACTACAAGAAATCCAACTTACAAAAAATTAAGTTCTAAAAAGTCTACTCCAAAAGGAAAACCTGATAATACTAATACTTGTTATAAGTGTGGTAAATTAGGCCACTATGCAACAAATTGTAAAGTCAAAAAGAAACTCAATGAAATCTGTGCAGAACATCCAGACATTCAAGAAAAATTAATTACCTTATTTGAACTCAAAGATACACCTAATCAATCAGAAAATTCATCATCCTCCTCTGATTATGAAAATAATGTTATTAATGAATTAGAAAGTGACTCAAGTGAGTATTCATCAGGTAATGAGTCTTCAAGATTATGCTATAAGTGTATTAATATCATAACTACTAATAATAGTGAAAAAGAATTTTTATTAGATTTTTAGGACATGATATCTATCAAGGCACTATACGCCCAATCGCTAGAGCAATTGAATTTGCCGATAAATTTCCAGATGAAATCAAAGATAAAACTCAATTACAACGTTTTCTAGGTTGTCTTAATTATGTGTCTGAATTTTTCCCAAACTTAAGACAATTTTGTGAACCTCTCTATAGACGATTACGAAAGGATTCTCATCCATGGTCTGAAGAACATACTAATATTGTCAGACTACTCAAACAAAAAGTCAAAACCTTACCATGTATCGGAATACCACATCCACATGCCTTCATGATAGTCCAAACCGATGCCGCCGACATAGGCTACGGCGGTATCCTTCAACAAAAAAGACTCCCCTCTGATTCTCGCGAACAAATAATCCGCTACCATTCAGGTATTTGGAATGAAACTCAAAAGAATTATTCAACAATTAAAAAGGAAATTTTATCAATTGTTTTATGCATCTCCAAATTTCAAGATGACTTATTTAATAAAAAATTTCTTCTTCACATAGATTGCAAATCTGCAAAAGAAATTCTTCAAAAAGATGTTCAAAACATTGTTTCTAAACAAATATTCGCTCGTTGGCAAGCTATTTTATCTGCCTTCGATTTTGACATTGAATTTATTCAAGGCAAAGACAATTCTTTACCTGATTTTTTAACACGAGAATTTTTACAAGGATCACATCATCAGCCCTTATCACAAAACCAATCTTAGCATACTCAATACCTGCATAGGCTAATATCAAATCATCTAGCCTACACTTATTCAATGCGGAGTAAAATATTTCCAAAATTATTTTCAAAAAAGATTTTTGAGCAAAACACCTTGATACAACATTTTCTCATTTTCAACCATCATCACTTCCAACATCTCAGTCCTTTACCATAAATACTCAAACCCATCTCAATTTCAAAATTCAATTTGACATCCTTCATCGTCCCCTCAAATATTTTCCTTTGAACCATCAAAACATTTTCATACCAATCTCACCATGGACAACAACAACAAAGGCAAAAACCAAACCAATGACTCCAACGCCATTCAATTACTAAATTTTCCACATGAACCACTCCTATTCCATCGTCGTGACCATGAACTCTACTATACATCGTTCTATGGGCCACGATACAATGAAAGTGCTATCTTCATTGATTATCAAGACTGGTATAATTCCTCTGAAATATCCTTTTACAGTTATCTCAAACTCATTAAAGCCTATCAAATGCTTGTTCAAGATGTCAACAATCATCCCGGTCTCATCATTATGCCCACTGGGTATATTAATTATTTCAAATGGTTTCACAAACACCTTGAATATTGGACAGCTTTTGAACCTCATATTTTCAAATTTGTTACGAAAATATTCCCTGAGGTTCATATTTGTCCAATTGATCAAAGTCATACTCAAGTCCTCATACCATTACATTATCCATTCCAAATCGATGCTTCCTGTCTTATTCACACTCCATATGGTCTCCGGTGCAAATATCTACAAGATGATTATTTCCATTTTCGCTACTAAATCAATTCATCCTTTGTCACAGGGGATAATCCTTGTGCACCAGATCCTTATGACTGTTGAGTAGATTTTCTACTCCTTGTTATTATTCCCAAAAAAAAAAAAAAAAAAAGTGTAGTGTAGTGTCCAACGTAATTCAATGTAATAATATTGAATAAGTGTAGTGTAGGCTAGATGTTTTGATATTGGCCTATGCAGGTATTGAGTACTCTAAGATTGGCTTGCCAATAGTCTATGGTTTTTTCTAAATCATGACGCTGGCAAGCTAATTGATGATACTCATGTAACCATTTTGAATAATAGTCTTTGAAATCATACTCATGTAACCATTTTGAATAATAGTCTTTGAAATCTATGGAAGTTATATGATTGCGTAAGCTAATGGTTAATTCTTCTAGCTGTTTATTAATTTCTTGTAATTCATTTTGATCATTATTGAGTCGTTGAATGAGGTCACATTGTTCTAACTTGTACCAGTATTTTGGATTATTACATTGAATTACATTAACTTGCTTTGTTATTGAAGCATTTTGTAATACAGGTAAATCATTGTGATAAATAGAATTGACAAATTTGAATGATATTGTGGTTTCCATAATGTCCGTATGCACACCTATATTATCTACTTTAAAAGGATAAATTTGAGTAAGGAAATGAGTTCTGAGAATAACGTCTTGACTCATATCTCGTACTAAAATGAATGAATTTTTAAAACAATATCCTTGATTACATATACAAGCATTAGATAATTTATACTTAACTTGTAATGGCAAACCATTAGTAGTATGGAGTCGTTCTTTTGTCGGTTCATAATATATTGAGGGAATTAATCCTTCTTTTATACAATTTTGATCTGCACCACTATCTAATAGTGCAATAGTATTGCATTCAAAACTATTTTTAATTTTAAGAGTAATAGGAATATACCATTTTTGAAATTTATTTGATTAATAGTTGAAACAAATTGTGGATCTGCAGGAGTGTCTTCTGATTGAATGTTCGGTGAAGAAGGATTATTTTCTATTAATATTAACCTTGCTTCTAATTCAAGATCTTTTGTTTGTAATGAACATAAATCTTTGTGTAAATTTTTAATCTGTTCCTTTAATATATTAATTTCGTTTTTTAAGTCTTGAATATTAACTGCCTTTAGAATATTTGGAATTTCACGTGTTTCAAATATTTTATTGATACTTACCTTATGAGAAGGTTCTAAAGAATCTTCTTTTATTAATATACCTTTGAGTTTTTGTAAATACTCTTTCCTTAATTCGGTATCTTGAATTTGTTCAATTAAATCTAATAAAAAATCTTTTTCACTATTATTAGTAGTTATGACATTAATACACTTATAGCATAATCTTGAAGACTCATTACCTGATGAGTATTCACTTGAGCCACTTTCTAGTTCATTAATAACATTATTTTCATAATCAGAGGAGGATGATGAATTTTCCGATTGATTAGGTGTATCTTTGAGTTCAAATAAGGTAATTAATTTTTCTTGAATATCTGGATGTTCTGCACAGATTTCATTGAGTTTCTTTTTGACTTTACAATTTGTTGCATAGTGGCCTAATTTACCACACTTATAACAAGTATTAGTATGATCAGGTTTTCCTTTTGGAGTAGACTTTTTAGAACTTAATTTTTTATAAGTTGGATTTCTTGTAGTATATGGTTTCTTCTTAGTAATTTCAAACACTTACTTCTTTTACTCCTCCATTACAAGAAATCGTATTAATTACCCCTGAAGGTAATATTCCAACCGTCCCATTCAAAATTGGTCGAAATGAACCAGAAAATAGTCAAGTAATACTAAGTGATATTAAAAAGGTATATCATCAAAATAATTATATAAATCAAGTGTTACATACCGTGTCTCAACAAGTCAATATGGTCTCTACTCGAGCTGAAACAGTTATTAAAAAATAAGAAGTTGATTCATTAACTAAAAAACTAGAAAACTTAGATACTAATGGTACTAAGAAAAAACCATATACTACAAAAAATCCAACTTACACAAAATTAAGTTCTAAAAAGTCTACTCCAAAAGGCAAACCTGATAATACTAATACTTGTTATAAGTGTGGTAAATTAGGCAACTATGAAACAAATTGTAAAGTTAAAAAGAAACTCAATAAAATCTATGCGGAGCGTCCAGATATTCGCAAAAAATTAATTAACATATTTAAACTCAAAGATACACCTAATCCATCGGAAAATTCATCATCCTCCTCTGATTATGAAAATAATGGTATTAATGAACTAGAAAGTGACTCAAGTAAGTACTCATCAGGTAATGAGTCTTCAAAATTATGTTATAAGTGTATTAATGTCATAATTACTAATAAGAATGAAAAAGAATTCTTACTAGATTTAATTAAACAACTTCAAAATACCGAATTAAGGAAAGAATATTTACAAAAACTCAAAGGTATATTAATAAAGGAAACTTCTTTAGAACCTCCTCGACAGATAAGTATCAATAAAACATTTGAAACGAGTGAAATTCCAAATAATTTAAAAACAATTAACATTCAAGACTTAAAAAATGAAGTAAATAGATTAAAAGAACAAATAAAAAAATTACACAAAGATTTATGTTAATTACAATCAACGGACTTTGAGTCAGAAACAAGATTAATTGAAAATAATTCTTCAGACGCTACTCCTACAGATCGACAACTTGTTTCAACCATTAATCAAATAAATTTTCAAAAATGGTATATTCATATTACTCTTAAAATAAGAGATAGCTTTGAACTCAATACTATGACACTATTAGATAGTGGTGCATATCAGAATTGTATAAAAGAAGGATTAATTCCCTCAATATATTATGAAAAGACAAAAGAACGACTCCATAGTGCTAACGGTATGGCATTACAAATTAAGTATAAATTGTCAAATGCTTATATATGTAATCAGGGATTTTGTTTTAAAAACTCATTCATTTTAGTACGTGATATAGGTCAAGAAATCATTCTTGGAACTCCTTTCCTGATTCAAATCTATCCATTCAAAGTAGATCAAATTGGTGTGCATACTGAAATTATGGGAACAATTATATCATTCAAATTTGTCGCTCCTATTTATCAAAAAGAGTTATCTTTATTACAAAATTCCTTTATATTAAAACAAATTAATCTTCTTTACGAAAAGAGAAAACATATTCAATTCTTACAAAATGAAATTATTTATAAAAAAATTGAAGAAAGATTACAACAACCCTCCATCCAAAAGCAAATACACGAACTGTACGAATTATTTAAAACTGAAGTATGCTCTGATCTTCCCAATGCCTTCTGGCAAAGAAAACAACATATCATATCACTTCCTTATGAAAAAGATTTCTCCAAAAAAAATATTCCAACTAAAGCTAGACCCATTCAAATGAATAAAGAACTCCTTGAATTCTGTAAAAAGGAAATAGACACCTTATTAAAAAAGGGATTAATTAGACCGTCTAAGTCCCCTTGGAGCTGTGCAGCATTTTATGTTAATAATCAAGCAGAAAAGGAGCGAGGGGTCCCTCGTTTAGTTATTAATTATAAACCTCTAAACAAAGTATTACAATGGATCCGATATCCCATTCCTAATAAACGTGACTTACTCAATCGCTTATATGAGGTAACAATATTCTCAAAATTCGATATGAAAAGTGGTTTTTGGCAGATTCAAATTAAAGAGGACGATAGGTATAAGACAGCATTTACCGTCCCATTCGGACATTATGAGTGGAATGTCATGCCCTTTGGCTTAAAGAACGCACCTTCAGAATTTCAAAACATTATGAATGATATTTTCAATCCTTACACCCATTTTACATAGTTTATATAGATGATGTCCTCGTCTATTCAAATAATATTGACCAGCACTTTAAACATCTTCATACCTTTTTATATGTTATCAAGAAAAATGGATTAGTAGTATCCGCACCTAAGATGAAATTATTTCAAACCAAGATTAGATTTTTAGGACATGATATCTATCAAGGCACTATACGCCCAATCGCTAGAGCAATTGAATTTGCCGATAAATTTCCAGATGAAATCAAAGATAAAACTCAATTACAACGTTTTCTAGGTTGTCTTAATTATGTGTCTGAATTTTTCCCAAACTTAAGACAATTTTGTGAACCTCTCTATAGACGATTACGAAAGGATTCTCATCCATGGTCTGAAGAACATACTAATATTATCAGACTACTCAAACAAAAGGTCAAAACCTTACCATGTCTCGGAATACCACATCCACATGCCTTCATGATAGTCCAAACCGATGCCTCCGACATAGGCTACGGCGGTATCCTTCAACAAAAAAGACTCCCCTCTGATTTTATATGAAGAATTTTAATACGGCTTTATCAATAAAAGATCATGAAGAAACCTTTAGTTTAGATGAAGAATTTCAAACTATTAAACTACTGTCAAAAATTGCTATTAAAAGATATCAAGAAAAATATCGATACATTCATTTTGGTATGATTCAAATTGCACTCAAACCTTTGACAAGATTAGGATCAGATTGTCCTATATTCAAGACATTATATTTTTAATTCGTTTCTATCAGCGTTTCAAAATCATTTTCCTGCATCATATTAATTTGCTACTCCGCTCCCCTGCATTAATCCATACTTAGGCCTTACCTATTACCCGGCCTAGGTCGATGCTGCTCCTCCTGTTATCAGAGCCAAGTAGGTGCCCTTAGGTAGTGTCATGCCGTGGCTAGCGTTGGTCAGCTGTTGGTCAGCCCCAGTAAGTCCGTTGGTCAGCCCAGGTGAGGTGGTCCCGGTGGGGTGGTCCCAGTGGTCCCGGTAGAATGTGCATGACTCCTAACTAAGTGTTCAAACGTAACTCAGATGGCCTCTTGGGTTAGAGATCGTCTTAGTTTAGGTAGTAGTAAGAACTCAAATGTGGTGAACAGTAGGAAAGTTAGTAGTCAAATTGATATAGCTAATTGGAAAATTCCTAAACAAAAGATAGAAACGATTTATCAAATAGGTAAATTTGATTTTAATACGGCTTTATCAATAAAAGATCATGAAGAAACCTTTAGTTTAGATGAAGAATTTCAAACTATTAAACTACTTTCAAAGATTGCAATTAAAAGATATCAAGAAAAGTATCGATATATTCATTTTGGCATGATTCAAATTGCACTCAAACCTTTGACAAGATTAGGATTAGATTGTCCTATATTCATGGCCCTAAGAGACAATAGGTTAATACGTTACAAGGATTCATTATTAGCCATGATTCAAACTAATATTTACAATGGTCCCATATACTTTAATTGTTGCCCAAATTATTCAGTAGATTTAAATGATCCTTGGATCATGGATACCTTAGTTCTAGATATCCATCTTCCCAATATTCAAAATGATTTAAAGGTTCAATTTCGTGAACTTTTCAGAAATTTTGCTATTACTTACAGAGTTTATTTCAAGCTACTTTCATCTTAACTTAATCCAAAATGTTTATTAAAACCTACTCTAGATGAAACCATACTACTAAAAGCTGAATCAGATAATATTACTACCTTTACTCCTAAGTTATTAAAGTGGAATGAAATTACTATTCCTCAAGAATTTATAATTCAAAATACCCGGCCACCAAGAAATATTGCTCAAAAGAATATTCAACAAATCATAGAAGAGGCTGATGGCAGAGTATTAATAAGATTTAATTCAACTAAAGAACGCAGTTTATCTTCAAAATCGTTAGACAATTTAGAACTCCCTCGAACTTCATATTCAATGCCTTCTAGGTCAACTAAGTATGATTATTCAAAAGATAATCATATAGAAGATACTCAAAAGATTTATTACAAAGCTCCCATAGCTGAGCCAATAGATGAAGTTATTTCATCTGTAGGTTCTCCAACCTACTCAACTATGCAACCTCCATCATTTTCCTCAATAAATGTTATTTCAACACCTTTTGCAATCAACAAAGCATACTTACGTCAAGATTTCAATTCACTAAAAAACAAAGTCAAAAGGGAATGATTCCTTTCACACTTTGATTTAAAGGCTCAAGCATTCATTAGGGAAAAATGGTATCCATTCATGGAAAGACATCAAGTTAATATTCCTTTCTTTAATTGGTGGGAAAATCATATTCAAGAAGATGAACGTACTAAAATTAGAACTCATACTAATTCTCAAGGCCAACTCGACAATATAGAAACATTGATTTATACAATAGTTACTAATCTTCTTGGAAGTCCAAAAGATATTACAGCTGCAACAGATATTCTTTTAACAAATCTAAGGTGCCCAACTCTAGAAGACTACAATTGGTACAAAGATACATTTTTAACATATCTATTAAAAAGGGAAGACTGTCGCCAACCTTATTGGAAAGAAAAATTCATTTCAGGATTACCATCCTTATTTTCTCAACGAATATTCAATAAATTAAGCGAACTCATTGGCAAAAGCCCTATTCCATTCGAACAAATTACGTTTGGTCAATTATTAAGCTTTATTAAAAAAGAAGGAATTTCTTTATGCAATAAATTAAAATTACAAGCTAGATATTCAACAGATAATGCCGCCAAGCGAAAAGAATTAGGTTCTTTTTGTGAGGCTTTTTGTCTTCCAAAGATAGAAGCTCCATCTGTTAAAAAACGAAGAAAAACTCAAATTATTAAGAAGAAACCATACACTACAAGAAATCCAACTTATAAAAAATTAAGTTCTAAAAAGTCTACTCCAAAAGGAAAACCTGATAATACTAATACTTGTTATAAGTGTGGTGAATTAGGCCACTATGCAACAAATTGTAAAGTCAAAAAGAAACTCAATGAAATCTATGCAGAACATCCAGATATTCAAGAAAAATTAATTACCTTATTTGAACTCAAAGATACACCTAATCAATCAGAAAATTCATCATCCTCCTCTGATTATGAAAATAATGTTATTAATGAATTAGAAAGTGACTCAAGTGAGTATTCATCAGGTAATGAGTCTTCAAGATTATGCTATAAGTATATTAATGTCATAACTACTAATAATAATGAAAAAGAATTTTTATTAGATTTAATTGAACAAATTCAAGATACCGAATTAAGGAAAGAGTATTTACAAAAGCTCAAAGGTATATTAATAAAAGAAGATTCTTTAGAACCTCCTCATAAGGTAAGTATCAATAAAATATTTGAAACACGTGAAATTCCAAATATTCTAAAGGCAGCTAATATTCAAGACTTAAAAAACGAAATTAATATATTAAAAGAACAGATTAAAAATTTACACAAAGATTTATGTTCATTACAAACAAAAGATCTTGAATTAGAAGCAAGGTTAACATTAATAGAAAATAGTCCATCTTCACCAAACATTCAATCCGAAGACACTCCTACGGATCCACAATTTGTTTCAACTATATTAATCAAATAAATTTCCAAAAATGGTATATTCCTATTACTCTTAAAATTAAAGATAGTTTTGAATGTAATACGATTGCACTATTAGATCATGGTGCAGATCAAAATTGTATTCAAGAACGACTAATTCCCTCAATATATTATGAACGGACAAAAGAACGACTCCATACTACTATGGTATGGCATTACAAGTTAAGTATAAATTATCTAATGCTTATATATGCAATCAAGGATATTGTTTCAAAAATTCATTCATTTTAGTACGGGATATGAGTCAAGAAGTTATTCTTGGAGCTCCTTTCCTTACTCAAATCTATCCATTTAAAGTAGATCAGATAGGTGTGCATACAGAAATTATAGAAACTATAATATCATTCAAAATTTTCAATTCTATTTATCAAAACGATTTACCTTTATTACAAAATGCTTCAATAACAAAGCAAATTAATGTAATTGAATGTAACAATCCAAAATACTGGTATAAATTAGAACAACGTGACCTCATTCAACGACTCAACAATGATCAAAAGAAATTGCAAGAAATAAATAAACAACTAGACGAATTAACCATTAGCTTACGCAATCATATAACTTCAATAGATTTCAAAGATTTTTATACAAAATGGTTACATGAGTATCATCAATTAGCTTGCCAGTGTCATGATTTAGAAAAAACCATAGACTATTGGCAAACCAATCTTAGAGTACTCAATACCTGCATAGGCCAACATCAAATCATCTAGCCTACACTTATTCAATGCGGAGTAAAATATTTTCAAAATTATTTTCAAAAAAGATTTTGAGCAAAACAAGTTTTCAACACCTTGATACAACATTTTCTCATTTATTTTCAGCCATCATCACTTCCAACATCTCAGTCCTTTACCATAAATACTCAAACCCATCTCAATTTCAAAATTCAATTTGATATCCTGCCTCGTCCCCTCAAATATTTTCCTTTGAACTATCAAAACATTTTCATACCAATCTCACCATGGACAACAACGACAAAGGCAAAAACCAAATCAAAGACTCCAACGCCATTCAATTACTAAATTTCCCACATGAACCACTTCTATTCCATTTTCGTGACCATGAACTCTACTATACATCGTTCTATGGGCCACGATACAATGAAAGTGCTATCTTCATTGATTATCAAGACTGGTATAATTCCTCTAAAATATCATTTTACAGTTATCTCAAACTCATTAAAGCCTATCAAACGCTTGTTCAAGATGTCAACAATCATCCCGTTCTCATTGTTACGCCCACTGGGTATATTAATCATTTCAAATGGTTCCACAAACACCTTGAATATTGGATAGCTTTTGAACCTCATATTTTCAAATTTGTTACGAAAATGTTCCCTGATGTTCATATCTGTCCAGTTGATCAAAGTCATACTCAAGTCCTCATACCATTGCACTATCCATTCCAAATCGATGCTTCCTGTCTTATTCACACTCCATATGGTCTCCGATGCAAATATCTACAAGATGATTATTTCCATTTTCGCTACTAAATCAATTCTTGTGCACCAGATCCTTATGACTATTGAGTAGATTTTCTACTCCTTATTATTATTCAAAAAAGAAAAAAGAAAAAAGACAATTATCAAAACAAAATCAAGAAAAGAGCCCGCAAAGGTCACGGCCTTTGGCAAAAGTAAGGGCCATTATTTCTTTATGAAATTTTTATTTTGCAGGATTCCATACATGCATTCAAGCCATCCACGTTGCCAAGTTCAATACAGAGAAATCAAAGATCAATTCAATATCCACGTTGCTTTTTCAAAGAAAGCACATCAAAAAGGCTCTCTAGCATTTACTACGGCAAATCAATTTGAATTATTACATTGAATTACATTGAATTACATTGAATTACATTAACTTGCTTTGTTATTGAAGCATCGATTTAGAATGGATAGTGTAATGGTATGAGGACTTGAGTATGACTTTGATCAACTGGACAGATATGAACATCAGGGAACATTTTCGTAACAAATTTGAAAATATGAGGTTCAAAAGCTGTCCAATATTCAAGGTGTTTGCAGAACCATTTGAAATAATTAATATACCCAATAAGCATAACAATGAGAACGGGATGATTTTTGACATCTTGAACAAGCGTTTGATAGGCTTTAATGAGTTTGAGATAACTGTAAAATGATATTTCAGAGGAATTATACCAGTCTTGATAATCAATGAAGATAGCACCTTCATTGTATCGTGGCCCATAGAACGATGAATAGTAGAGTTCATGGTCACGAAGATGGAATAGGAGTGGTTCATGTGGGAAATTTAGTAATTGAATGGCGTTGGAGTCATTGATTTGGTTTTTACCTTTGTCGTTGTTGTCCATGGTGAGATTGGTATGAAAATGTTTTGATAGTTCAAAGGAAAATATTTGAGGGGACGATGAAGGATGTCAAATTGAATTTTGAAATTGAGATGGGTTTGAGTATTTATGGTAAAGGACTGTGATACTGGAAGTGATGAAAATTAATGAGAAAATGTTGTATCAAGGTGTTGAAAACTTGTTTTGCTCAAAAATCCTTTTTGAAAATAATTTTGGAAATATTTTACTCCACATTGAATAAGTGTAGGCCAGATGATTTGATATTGGCCTATGCAGGTATTGAGTACTCTAAGATTGGTTTGCCAATAGTCTATGGTTTTTTCTAAATCATGACGCTGGCAAGCTAATTGATGATACTCATGTAACCATTTTGAATAATAGTCTTTGAAATCTATGGAAGTTATATGATTGCGTAAGCTAATGGTTAATTCTTCTAACTGTTTATTAATTTCTTGTAATTCATTTTGATCAATATTGAGTCGTTGAATGAGGTCACGTTGTTCTAACTTGTACCAGTATTTTGGATTATTACATTGAATTACATTAACTTGCTTTGTTATTGAAGCATTTTGTAATACAGGTAAATCATTGTGATAAGTAGAATTGACAAATTTGAATGATATTGTGGTTTCCATAATATCCGTATGCACACCTATATTATCTACTTTAAAAGGATAAATTTGAGTAAGGAAAGGAGTTCCGAGAATAACGTCTTGACTCATATCTCGTACTAAAATGAATGAATTTTTGAAACAATATCCTTGATTACATACACAAGCATTAGATAATTTATACTTAACTTGTAATGGCATACCATTTGTAGTATGGATTCGTTCTTTTGTCCGTTCATAATATATTGAGGGAATTAATCCTTCTTTTGTACAATTTTGATCTGCACCACTATCTAATAGTGCAATAGTATTGCATTCAAAACTATTTTTAATTTTAAGAGTAATAGGAATATACCATTTTTGAAAATTTATTTGATTAATAGTTGAAACAAATTGTGGATCTGTAGGAGTGTCTTCTGATAGAATGTTCGGTGAAGAAGGATTATTTTCTATTAATGTTAACCTTGCTTCTAATTCAAGATCTTTTGTTTGTAATGAACATAAATCTTTGTGTAAATTTTGAATATGTTCTTTCAACATATTAATTTCGTTTTTTAAGTCTTGAATATTAACTGCCTTTAGAATATTTGGAATTTCACGTGTTTCAAATATTTTATTGATACTTACCTTATGAGGAGGTTATAAAGAATCTTCCTTTATTAATATACCTTTGAGTTTTTGTAGATATTCTTTCCTTAATTCGGTATCTTGAATTTGTTCAATTAAATCTAATAAAAATTCCTTTTCACTATTATTAGTAGTTATAATATTAATACACTTATAGCATAATCTTGAAGACTCAGTACCTGATGAGTATTCACTTGAGTCACTTTCTAGTTCATTGATAATATTATTTTCATAATTAGAGGAGGATGATGAATTTTCTGATTGATTAGGAGCATCTTTGAGTTCAAATAAGGTAATTAATTTTTCTTGAATGTCCGGATGCTCCGCACAGATTTCATTGAGTTTATTTTTGACTTTACAATTTGTTGCATAGTGGCCTAATTTACCACACTTATAACAGGTATTAGTATTATTAGGTTTCCCTTTTGGAGTAGACTTTTTAGAACTTAATTGTTTATAAGTTGGATTTCTTGTAGTATATGGTTTCTTCTTAGTAATTTGAGTTTTTCTTCGTTTTTTAACAGATGGAGCTTCTATCTTTGGAAGACAAAAGCCTCACAAAAAGAACCTAATTCTTTTCGCTTGGCGGCATTATCTGTTGAATATCTAGCTTGTAATTTTAATTCATTGCATAAAGAAATTCCTTCTTTTTTTAATAAAGCTTAATAATTGACCAAACTAATTTGTTCGAATGGAATAGGGCTTTTGCCAATGAGTTCGCTTAATTTATTGAATATTCGTTGAGAAAATAAGGATGGTAATTCCTGAAATGAATTTTTTCTTCCAATAGGGTTGACGACAGTCTTCCCTTTTTAATAGATATGTTAAAAATGTATCTTTGTACCAATTGTAGTCTTCTAGAGTTGGGCACCTTAGATTTGTTAAAAGAATATCTGTTGCAGCTGTAATATCTTTTGGACTTCCAAGAAAATTAGTAACTATTGTATAAATCAATGTTTCTATATTGTCGAGTTGGCCTTGAGAATTAGTATGAGTTCTAATTTTAGTACGTTCATCTTCTTGAATATAATTTTCCCACCAATTTTTGAGTATACCAGTGAATCCTGATGTTAATAAATCAAAAGCTTGTAAATCTGTTGCATGTTTAGTTGAATAGGCTGTATAAGCAATTAACATTCTTTGGAGGGTTATGAATATTTCATGGTCACTACGACCATCTATATTCCATTCATATATTGAATCACCAGCAAAGTTTTCAGTAATTATTGTTTTTGCACTTTCAAGGTGAAGATCTGGAGGAGTTTGTTTGGAGTAATAGGGATTTCCTTTTTATATATTTTATTAATATTTTGGAAATCATCATCTAGTTGAGATAAATCTTTTTCTAAATATTAACTGTACTTTTGACTGAATTAGATGTTGAAGTTTCTGCTTCCTTTAATTTTTCTTCTATTTTTGAAATTAATGGAGTACTAGCATCTGGGAGTTCTAATTTATTTGAACGTCTTATTTTGAATAAAGGTTTTGCAATCTCATCTAAAAGTTTGGTTTGTCTTCTTAGTATCATTAATATCTAGTTTTCTAATTTTTCAGTTAATAATCAACTTCTTGTTTTTTTAACATTGCTTCAACTGAGTAGAGACCATATTGACTTGTTGAGACATGGTATGTAACACTTGATTTGTATAATTATTTTGTGATATTATATTTGACTTGACTATTTCTGGATTATTTCTACTTTTTTGAATGGGACTTTGGAATATTACCTTCAGGGTATTTAATATGATTTCTTGTAATGGAGGGGTAAAAGAAGTAAGTGTTTGACCATTTAAGAGGGTCCATTTTTTTAGCAAAATTAATATTGGTATTTATTTCACTAATCTGGAATGGGTCTGGAAGATTATTTTGAGGCAAACATAGCCACCATTAAAGAAAGGAATATTAACTTGTGTCTTTCCATGAATGAATACCATTTTTGCCTAATGAATGCTTGAGCTTTTAATCAAAGTGTGAAAGGAACCTTCCTTTTGATTTTATTTTTTATTGAATTAAAATCTTGACGTAAATAATCTTTATGGATTTCAAAGGTTTTGGTACATCTATTGAAGAAATGATGGGGGTTCAAGTGATTAGGTTGGGGAAGATTTTAGCTCTAAGGTGTGTTGAGGAATTTCCAAGTAGGCACATCAATTTGACTACTAACCTCCCGACTGTTACCATATTGAGTTCTTACTACTACCTAAAATAAGACGATCTCTAACCAAGAGGCCATCTGAGTTACATTGGAACACTTAGCTAAAGAGTCATGCACATCCTACCGGGACCACTGGGACACGCCACCGAGACCACCTCACCTGGGCTGACCAACGGACTTACTGGGGCTGACCAACAGCTGACCAACGCTAAGCCACGGCGTGACACTACCTAGGGCACCTACTTGGCTCTGATACCAGGAGGAGCAGGATCGACCTAGGTCGGGTAATAGGTTAGGCCTAAGTATGGATTAATGCAGTGGAGCGAGTAGCAAATTAATATAATGCAGGAAAATGTTTTGAAAGCTGATAGAAACGAATTTAAAATAACGAATTGAAATAAGAGAAAGATGAATAAAAACTTACTTTGATTTGAATTAATAAACTTGATACAAGGTTGGTGTACAAGGCTTTTGAGAAAGGGGTTGAGAGGAGGAGCAGTGATTTTGATCGTGTATTGGTTCTGATGTAGTTCTTGATTATTCGGCTCATACAAACGCTATTGAGTATCTATTTATAGAATACAAGATGGAATTAAAATGTATACATGTGAGATGAAGATTGAGTCTGCGTGATGACTTGTGCTGACAATCTTGAATTATTGCTTGTTTCGTGTTGAACGTTGATTGAAACCACGTCAAAAGTGGAACAGTGTTGAATAATAATGAACTTGGACTGTTCTTGAATTTCTCCCTTTTTTGAACAGTATCTTGATGAGCTGTTTCTTGAACAGTATTCTTGAATAATTACGCTGATAAGCTGTCCTGAATAGTATTTAGATAAGCTGTTGTGAACAGTACGCCTTGAATAATTGTGCTGATGTCTTGAATTGTTTGTCGGGATGAGTCATTGCCTTGGATGTTGACATGATGATGAGTCTTGTTCTTGCATAATTATTTGCCATGTTGAGTCATTGCTTGTTTGATGAGTCATTGCATGCTTGAATTGAGTGGTACACGTTTGGATTGCCTTAATAAATTGCCTTAATAAATGCTAGTCACCTTTGTTGAATTATTCATCTTTTGCCGTGCAAGGTGGGTAGTGAATTGATTGTCCTTAGATCATGTGTAGACTTTGAATTATTCAATTTTGAGCTTGGCCAAGTGGAGGGCTTGAATGCATGTATGAAATCCTGCAAACAAAAACTTAGTAAAGAAATAATGGCCCTTACTTTTGCCTAAGGCCGTGACCTTTGCGGGCTCTTTTTTCTTTTTTTTTCTTTTTTTTAATAACTTAGGAGTAAAGGTAGTAATATTATCTGATTCAGCTTTAGTAGTATGTTTTTCATCTAGAGTAGTTTTAATAAACTTTTGGATTAAGTTGAGATGAAAGTAGCTTGAAATTCCTATTCCTCAAGAATTTATATTCAAAATACCAGGTCACCAAGAAATATTGCTCAAAAGATATTCAACAAATCATAGAAGAGGCTGATGGCAGAGTATTAATAAGATTTAATTCAACTAAAGAACGAGTTTTATCTTCAAAATCGTTAGACAATTTAGAACTCCCTCGAACTTCATATTCAATGCCTTCTAGGTCACTAATTATGATTATTCAAAAGATAATCAATAGAAGATACTCAAAAGATTTATTACAAAGCTCCATAGCTGAGCCAATAGATGAAGTCACTTCATCTGTAGGTTCTCCAACCTACTCAACTATGCAACCTCCATCATTTTCTCAATAAATGTTATTTCAACACCTTTTGCAATCAACAAAGAATATTACGTCAAGATTTCAATTCAATAAAAAACAAAGTCAAAAGAGAATGGTTCCTTCACACTTTGATTTAAATGCTCAAGCATTCATTAGAAAAATGGTATTCATTCATGGAAAGACATCAAGTTAATATTCCTTTCTTTAATTGGTGGGCTATGTTTGCCTCAGATAATAATCTTCCAGACCCATTCCAATTAGTGAAATAAATACCAATATTAATTTTGCTAAAAAATGGACCCTCAAAAATGGTCAAACATTACTTCTTTTACCCTCCATTACAAGAAATATATTAAATACCCCTGAAGGTAATATTCCAGCATTCCCATTCAAAATAGGTAGAAATGATCCAGAAAATAGTCAAGTAATCTAAGTGATATTAAAAAGTATATCATCAAAATAATTATACAAATCAAGTATTACATACCGTGTCTCAACAAGTCAATATGGTCTCACTCAAGTTGAAGCAATTGTTAAAAAAACAAGAAGTTGATTCATTAACTGAAAAATTAGAAAACTTAGATATTAATGATACTAAGAAGAATAAACCAAACTTCTTAGATGAGATTGCAAAACCTTATTCAAAATAAGACGTTCAAATAAATTAGAACTCCCAGATGCTAATACTCCATTAATTTCAAAAATATGAAAAATTAAGGAAGCAGAAACTTCAACTCAATCCATTAAAAATACAGTTAATATTTTAGAAAAGATTTATCTCAACTAGATGATAATTTTCAAAATATTAATAAAATATAAAAAGGAAATTCCCTATTACTCCAAACAAACTCCTCCAGATCTTCACCTTGAAAGTGCAAAAACAATAATTACTGAAAACTTTGCTGGTGATTCAATATATGAATGGAATATGATGTCGTAGTGACCTGAAATATTGTAACCTCCAAAGAATGTTAATTGCTATACAGCCTATTCAACTAAAACGTGCAACAGATTTACAAGCTTTGATTTATTAACTCAGGATTCACTGGTATACTCAAAAATTGGTGGGAAAATTATATTCAAGAAGAGGAACGTACTAAAATTAGAACTCACACAAATTCTCAAGGACAACTAGACAATATAGAAACATTAATTTATACAATGTTACTAATTTCTTGGAAGTCCAAAGATATTAAGCTGCAACAGATATTCTTTTAACAAATTAAGATGTCCAACTCTCGAAGACTACAATTGGTAAAAGATACATTTTTAACATACCTATTAAAAAGGAAAGATTCGTCAACCCTATTGGAAAGAAAAATTTTTCAGGATTACCATTTATTTTCTCAAAGAATATTCAATAAATTAAGCGAAGTCATTGGCAAAAGTCCAATTCCATTCGAACAAATTACGTTTGGTCATTATTAAGTTTTTTAAAAAAGAAGGAATTTCATTATGCAATGAATTAAAATTACAAACAAGATATTCAACAGATAAGCCGCTAAACGAAAAAGAATTAGGTTCTTTTTGTGAGCTTTTGTCTTCCAAAGTTAGAAGCTCCATCTGTCAAAAAACGAAGAAAAACTCAAATTACTAAGAAGAAACCATATACTACAAGAAATCAACTTAAAAAATTAAGTTCTAAAAGACTACTCCAAAAAGAAAACCTGATAATACTAATACTTGTTATAATGTGGTAAATTAGGTCATTATGCAAAAAATTGTAAAGTTAAAAGAAACTCAATGAAATATGTGCAGAACATCCAGATATTCAAGAAAATTAATTACCTTATTTGAACTCAAAGATACACCTAATCAATCAAAAAATTCATCATCTCCTCTGATTATGAAGATAATAATATTAATGAATTAGAAAGTGATCAAGTGAATATTCATCAGGTAATGAGTCTTCAAGATTATGCTATAAGTGTATTAATGTCATAACTACTAATAATAGTGAAAAAGAATTTTTATTAGATTTAATTGAACAAATTCAAGATACAGAATTAAGAAAGAGTATTTACAAAAACTCAAAGGTATATTAATAAAAGAAGATTCTTTAGAACCTCCTCATAAGGTAAGCATCAATAAAATATTTGAAACACGTGAAATTTCAAATATTCTAAAGGCGGTTAATATTCAAGACTTAAAAAACGAAATTAATATGTTGAAAGAACACATTAAAAATTTACATAAAGATTTATGTTCATTACAAACAAAAGACCTTGAATTAGAAGCAAGGTTAACATTAATAGAAAATAATCCTTCTTCACCAAACATTCAATCTGACGACACTCCTACAGATCCACAATTTGTTTCAACTATTAATCAAATAAATTTTCAAAAATGGTATATTCCTATTACTCTTAAAATTAAAGATAGTTTTGAATACAATACTATTGCACTATTAGATAGTCGTGCAGATCAAAATTGCATTCAAGAAGGATTAATTCCCTCAATATATTATGAACGGACAAAAGAACGACTCCATACTACTAATGGTATGCCATTACAAGTTAAGTATAAATTATCTAATGCTTATATATGTAATCAAGGATATTGTTTCAAAAATTCATTCATTTTAGTACGGGATATGAGCCAAGAGGTTATTCTTGGAACTCCTTTCCTTACTCAAATTTATCCATTTAAAGTAGATAATCTAGGTGTGCATACGGAAATTATGGAAACTACAATATCATTTAAATTTGTCAATTCTATTTATCAAAACGATTTACCTGTATTACAAAATACTTCAATAACCAAGCAAATTAATGTAATTCAATGTAATAATCCAAAATACTGGTACAAGTTAGAACAAAGTGACCTCATTCAACGACTCAATAATGATCAAAATGAATTACAAGAAATTAATAAACAGCTAGAAGAATTAACCATTAGTTTACGCAATCATATAACTTCCATAGATTTCAAAGACTATTATTCAAAATGGTTACATGAGTATCATCAATTAGCTTGCCAGCGTCATGATTTAGAAAAAACCATAGACTATTGGCAAACCAATCTTAGAGTACTCAATACCGGCATAAGCCAATATCAAATCATCTAGCCTACACTTATTCAATGCGGAGTAAAATATTTCCAAAATTATTTTCAAAAAGGATTTTTGAGCAAAACAAGTTTTCAACACCTTGATACAACATTTTCTCATTTATTTTCATCACTTCCAACATCACAGTCCTTTACCATAAATACTCAAACCCATCTCAATTTCAAAATTCAATTTGACATCCTTCATCGTCCCCTCAAATATTTTCCTTTGAACTGTCAAAACATTTTCATACCAATCTCACCATGGACAACAACGACAAAGGAAAAAACCAAATCAATGACTCCAACGCCATTCAATTACTAAATTTCCCACATGAACCACTCCTATTCCATCTTCGTGACCAAGAACTCTACTATACATCGTTCTATGGGCCACGATACAATGAAAGTGCTATCTTCATTGATTATCAAGACTGGTATAATTCCTCTGAAATATCATTTTACAGTTATCTCAAACTCATTAAAGCCTATCAAACGCTTGTTCAAGATGTCAACAATCATCCCGTTCTCATCGTTATGCCCACTGGGTATATTAATTATTTCAAATGGTTCCACAAACACCTTGAATATTGGACAGCTTTTGAACCTCATATTTTCAAATTTGTTTCAAAAATGTTCCCTGATATTCATATTTGTCCAGTTGATCAAAGTCATACTCAAGTCCTCATACCATTACACTATCCATTCCAAATCGATGCTTCCTGTCTTATTCACACTCCATATGGTCTTCGGTGCAAATATCTACAAGATGATTATTTCCATTTTCGCTACTAAATCAATTTTTCCATTTTCGCTACTAAATCAATTCTTGTGCACCAGATCCTTATGACTGCTGAGTAGATTTTCTACTCCTTGTTATTATTCAAAAAAAAAAGACAAAAGAAAAAAGACAATTATCAAAACCAAATCAAGAAAAGAGCCCGCAAAGGTCACGGCCTTTGGCAAAAGTAAGGGCCATTATTTCTTTACGAAATTTTTATTTTGCAGGATTCCATACATGCATTCAAGCCATCCACGTTGCCAAGTTCAATACAGAGAAATCAAAGATCAATGCAATATCCACGTTGCTTTTTCAAAGAAAGCACATCAAAAAGGCTCTCTAGCATTTACTACGGCAAATCAACATGTCCCCTCTCAATTCAAGCATTTACTACGGCAAATCAACATGTCCCCTCTCAATTCAATCATGCCAATGACTCATCAAGACAAGTAATGACTCAACACGGCAAGTAATTATGCAAGGACATGACTCATCATCATGTCACCATCCAAAGCAATGACTCAACACGGCACGTAATTATGCAAGGACATGACTCATCATCATGTCACCATCCAAAGCAATGACTCATCCCGACAAACAATTCAAGACATCAGAACAATTATTCAAGAATACTGTTCAAGAAGACAGCTCATCAGAATACTGTTCAAAAAGGACAATAATTCAAGAACAGTCCAAGGTTCATTATTATTCAACACTGTTTCACTTTTGACGTGGTTCCAGTCAACGTTCAACACGAAGCAGCAATAATTCAAGATTGTCAGCACAAGTTATCAAAGCAAGACTCAATCTTCATCGTCCACTTGTTTACTTTTAATTCCATCATACATTCTATAAATAGATACTCCATAGCGTTGTATGAGGCAGAACTAATCATCAGAACCAATTACACGATCAAAATCACTACTCCTCCTTCTCAACCCCCTTTCTCAAAGCCTTGTACTCCAACCTTGTATCAAGTTTATTAATTCAAATAAAAGTAAGTTTTTATTCATCTCCTTCTCTTATTTCAATTCTGTTATTTTAAATTCGTTTCTATCAGCGTTTCAAAAATTAATTTTCCTGCATCATATCAATTTGCTACTCTGCTCCCCTGCATTAATCCACACTTAGGCCTTACCTATTACCCGGCCTAGGTCGATCCTGCTCCTCCTGGTATCAGAGCCAAGTAGGTGCCCTTAGGTAGTGTCGCGCCGTTGCTAGCGTTGGTCAGCTGTTGGTCATCCCCAGTAAGTCCGTTGGTCAGCCCAGGTGAGGTGGTCCCGGTGGGGTGGTCCCAGTGGTCCCGGTAGGATGTGCATGACTCTTAGCTAAGTGCTCCAACGTAACTCAGATGGCCTCTTGGGTTAGAGATCGTCTTAATTTAGGTAGTAGTAAGAGCTCAAATATGGTGAACAGTAGGGAGGTTAGTAGTCAAATTGATGTGCATACTTGGGAAATTCCTCAACACACCTTAGAAGCTAAAGCTCCTCCTGGTACCAGGAGGAGCAGGATCGACCTAGGCCGGGTAATAGGTAAGGCCTAAGTATGGATTAATGCAGGGGAGCGGAGTAGCAAATTAATATGATGCAGGAAAATGATTTTGAAACACTGATAGAAATGAATTTAAAAATAACAGAATTGAAATAAGAGAAAGAGATGAATAAAAACTTACTTTGATTTGAATTAATAACCTTGATACAAGGTTGGAGTACAAGGCTTTTGAGAAAGGGGTTGAGAAGGAGGAGTAGTGATTTTGATCGTGTAATTGGTTCTGATGATTAGTTCTAAAATTTGATTCTGCCTAATGCAATGCTATGGAGTATCTATTTATAGAATACATGATGGAATTAAAAGTAAACAAGTGGACGATAAAGATTGAATCTGGTGTTGATCAGTTGTGCTGACAATCTTGAATTATTGCTGCTTCGTGTTGAACTTTGACTGGAACCACGTTAAAAGTGAAACAGTGTTGGATAATAATGAACCTTAGACTGTTCTTGAATTATTGTCCTTTTTGAACAGTATCTTGATGAGCTGTCTTCTTGAACAGTATTCTTGAATAATTACGCTGATGAACTGTCCCGAACAGTATTTATATAAGCTGTTGTGAACAGTACGCTTGAATAATTGTGCTGATGTCTTGAATTATTTGTCGGGATGAGTCATTGCCTTGGATGTTGACATGATGATGAGTCTTGTTCTTGCATAATTATTTGCCATGTTGAGTCATTGCTTGTCTTGATGAGTCATTGGCATGCTTGAATTGAGTGGTGACACGTTGGATTGCCTTAATAAATGCTAGTCACCTTTGTTGAATTATTCATCTTTGCCGTGCAAGGTGGGTAGTGAATTGAGTGTCCTTAGATCATGTGTAGACTTTGAATTATTCAATGGATTGAGCTTGGCCAAGTGGAGGGCTTGAATGCATGTATGAAATCCTGCAAAACAAAAATTTCGTAAAGAAATAATGGCCCTTACTTTTGCCAAAGGTCGTGACCTTTGCGGGCTCTTTTCTTGATTTTATTTTGATACTTGCAACTACGTAACCTTCTTCTCTAAGAAGGGTTACACCACGTCCAAATCTCACTAGATTGGACACATCCAAAGTCCACACGACTGAAGACCACTCACTCACTTTTCTGATCCAAGATCAGGGTTACAAAACACCTTACAGGGGTACTTCTGATTTAAGCATATGTAAGGTACAATGAAGTCCTAGTATGCCAATATCTTGAAAGCTCAGTTTAAACACAACTTATCTGGGCTTTTCTTTTCTCAAGCGTAACTCGAAGAAGGGTTACACCACGTAACCTTCTTCTCTAAGAAGGGTTACACCACGTCCAAATCTCACTAGATTGGACACGTCCAAAGTCCACACGACTGAAGACCACTCACTCACTTTTCTGATCCAAGATCAGGGTTACAAAACACCTTACAGGGGTACTTCTGATTTAAGCAGATGTAAGGTACAATGAAGTCCTAGTATGCCAATATCTTGAAAGCTCAGTTTAAACACAACTTATCTGGGCTTTTCTTTTCTCAAGCGTAACTCGAAAAATTCTTCTCACTAGAAAAACCACTTTTGAAATTTTTCCTTTTTGCATATGTTGTGTATGTTTCTCGTCTTTTTTCCTCTGTGCAAATGGGAGTGAAATGCTGAGATTTTAAACACAAAATCCAACGGTCAAAAACAAGGAGAGGTGAAAGAATCAGCTAAGTAGGGAAAACGATTTTCAAGCAAGAAATACTCCCCAACGGCTAGTGATAATTTTTTCCCAAAATATAAGGGATTTGTTATCTTAAGAGATAACCCTTATCTTCCCATAGCCGTGAAGAAGATTCAAATTACAACCAGAAATCTTCAGCTTTTGAAATTTTATCACATCCGAAAATATAGGCAAAGGGAATCTTTTAGTTTTGGCAAATCTCCCAAAACCTATTTTCGCAAATCTCCCATAATATTTTCAAGAAATATCCTTTTCAGAAAAATAGCAATCTTGGAATTTAAAGAAAGTATTCTGGAGATCTTGGCCAACCGAAATGAATTTTCAAAGATAATTGGGTATGGCCACTTCAGTTCAGAAACACCCTAGGCACCTTGTTTGCAGGGTTGTTCGCAACTGGTGTTCTGAAGCACTTAGCGCAAATACCGATTCAAGAGGTGTTTAAAATGACGTTTTCAATATTGGCATATTAACAAGAGCCTAAATAAATAAAACCTATATACCCAAGACTTCTTGTTTTGAACCAGTCATCTTGTCCAAGATTTGTAGAGCTGCTGTGAACACCAAGGCCACTTTGTTTGCTGGGGTTGTTCTTTGCATTGCTAGAGTTCAGGAACATGCCTTACAATCAACTGTCGAGAGGATGTTCTTGACTTAATATAGAATCACCAAGTAAAACCTGTTTTGAAGACTTGTTCTCACATGTAGCAAACCAATTAATACAATAAAGATCACAAACACCAGTTAGGCCTGTTTGGAGATCGTGTTTGGAGCAACATTACTTGGACAAAGTTTTACACTTGGATTTGTTATCATCAAAACTAAATATACTCAACAAGTTCATACATCAAGTACTCCTTCACCATGGAGCCCTCGGGGCGAGACTTACTCTTGGCCTTTTGTTTTAGCCACTTGAAGAAGCGCTCAAACGGGTACATCCACCTATAATGAACTGGTACCCCCAACAAAGCCTCTTGTGCCAAGTGCATAGGCAAGTGCTCCATTACGTTCCAAAAGCCGGGAGGAAAAATTGTCTCCAACTTGCAGAGAATTATTGGAATGTTACAATCCATCTCTAGCAACTTATCCACATGAAGCTCACTTGCACAGAGGTTCTTAAAGAACTCACTTAGGCAAGCGATAGGCTCCAACACATCAGGGGGTAGAGCGCCAAATGCCACTGGAAGAAGCGCTTCCATAAAAACATAATAGTCATGAAGTTTTAAATTTTGCAACTTTGTATTGGAAGAGTCCATATTGTTGCTAAGATTGGAGCTGTAACCATCAGGTAAACGTATTTCTCTTAACCATTCACACATCCCCCTTTTTTGTTGTAAGGATAATGTATACTTGGCCTTTGGTTTGTAGTAGTTGCCATTTGACCTTGCAACAAGATGCAACTCTTGACGCTCACATAAATTGGCCAAGTCCAGCCTCGCCTTAATATTTTCCTTTGTTTTTCCAGGGACATCCATGATAGTATTTACAATGTTTTCGCAAAACTTTTTCTCTATGTGCATGACATCTAAGTTGTGGGGCAGAAGCTAGTCTATCCAGTAAGGCAACTCCCAAAATATGCTTTGCTTTGTCCAGTTGTGTTCATTCTCAGCAAAACCTGAGATTTGAGATTCCCCTTGACAGTGAATCTTTGGTAAGTTGCAAACTTTTGCATGTACTTCATGGGGAAAAAGTCTCTGCGGCGGCCCGCATCTTACAGTCCGACCTTTGAGGAAGGCATGAGTATTCCTACAAAAGGAATGACTTCGTGAAAGAAAGCAACGATGGCAATCAAACCACGTCACTTTTCGACCATGTGGTAGGTAAGTCCCACATTGCCTTTCCATGCAAATTGGGCATGATAATACTCCATGAGTGCTCCATCCAGATAACATTCCATATGCAGGAAAGTCATTAATTGTCCACATCAATGCCGCTTTCATGTTGAAGTTCTGATTACTATGACTATCATATGTTTCCACCCCATCCTCCCACAAAGTTTTCAACTCATCAATAAGCGGCTGTAAGTAAACATCAATCTTATTCTTTGGGTTTCGTGGGCCTGGAATGATGTAAGACAGGAACATATAGGGAGTCGTCATGCATAACTCCGGGGGCAAGTTGTATGGGGTGACAACCACCGGCCATACTCAATACGGCCTAGAATTGTTCGAGAAAGGTTTGAACCCATCTACACACAATCCAAGCCTAACATTGCGTGGATCAGCAGCAAAATTTAGGTGCACCCTATCAAAATGCTTCCACGCCTCACCATCAGACGGGTGTATCATTTGACCTTGTCGTGGACAATGACGACTATACCATACCATATGCTCGGCTGTACTTTTAGATGCGTACAATTGTTGCAACCTTGGTATTAATGGCATATAATGCATTTTGGCGTAAGGTACGTTCTTATACCGGCCAGGACCAGACTTCTTCGGCATGAACCTGTCCAACTGACAGAATTTGCATGATGTAAGGCCTCCATCGTCCTTATAATATATCATGCAACCATTCCGACAACAATCAATTTCTATAGCATCGAGCCCAAACTCCTTCACGTAGGCAACCGGTTGGGAGTTGGAGTTGTCTCGTGCATCATATGAACAATATCGTTGAAACATCTTTGAGACATATTATGAGTTGATTTGATACTTAATAATCTTATGGCAGCGGATAGCTCGCTGTGACTAGTGCACCCTTCGTCCAATGGTTGTTGAGCTGATTGGAGCATATTATAAAATGCTTCTACACTTGCATTTGGTGCTTCACCCATATTTCCAACATTAGAGCCCATAACATCATTAAGCATGGTCTCCATGTGGTGACCCTCATAGCACCCATCTTCAGGAACATCATAATCGAAGGAATTGTTAAATTCAGAATTAGTTCCCCATGCCGAAGTACTAGCCTCATCATTGCTTTGGGGCTCTACCTCCCCATGACTTGTCCAATACCAGTATTCTGGAATAAAGCCTTTTCGGTATAAATGGATCTTAACAGTTTCAGGATGTAGGTACTTTGTGTTCTTGCAAAGCTTGCACGGGCAACGGTACACAACATTCACCAACAACTCATGTTGGGAACGAGCAAACTCATCAAAGCAGTCGACCCCTATCTTGAACTCTTCCCGTAATCCAAGACCACCACTGTTCCTCCGATGATACATCCACAGACGTTGACTTGGACCGTTCATTACATCTGAGTAGAATATTTCACCTCA
>JAKOGI010003095.1:0-68284 GCA_029747015.1 Carnegiea gigantea | reverse complement strand
ATATATATATATATATTTTGTGTGTGTGTGTGTGTATGTGTGTGTATGTATATGTATTGCTGACCGAATGTAACGGTCACATTGATTATCAACATTAAGTGGATGATTATAGTTTCATTAATTATGTATTAATCATCTGTATTAATCTCCTACCAATTACTAGTGTGGCTGCTCATTAAAAAGGAGCTAAGTTTGAGTTTAAGGGTTAGCAGAAACATGTTACTGTCCGCAACCTCTCTCTGCTCTCTGTCTCTCACGTCAATCACACCATCCCTTAGGGATTGGGTTTAGGGTGTGATGCTCTACGGTGGCTCTAGTAGCCACCGCTAGTCCTAATTCAAGAATTCGTGCGCAATCACCTAGCATTAAGATCCTTCGCTTCCGCATTGCTGAGGTACGTCCTAATTCTCCAACACACACGCACACGCGCGTACACACACACATACACACACACACGCACGTACACGCACACACACACACACACACACACACACACACACACATAGATCCATGGTTGATTTTCTTTGATTAAATAAAGGTTTGAGATTGAGGAAGAAAACCCAAAAGCATGTGTATGTGTGTGTGTATGTGTGTGTGTGTGTGTGTGTGTGTGTGTGTGCACGCATGTGCATGCATGTGTGTGTGTTGGCCCCATTTGGCTAGTTAAATCACTCTGGAGAGGGGTGAATATAGTGGTGATCAAAGTCATAAAATAATCAAATAGAAATGCAAAAAGTAAATGTGGAAAAAACATACTATTTATAAAGGTTCATCCACGAATAGTCCTCTACCCATGGGCGCCCCTGAACGATGGAATTTTGAACTTTTTTCTTTTATTAGGTCGGTCGATTGCACGTGATTCACTACTTGTACAACATATGAGTTGACCCTATAACTCTAGGTATCCCAACGTATGCATTGCTCCTCAACCGCACTTGGGTAGTTGGCCCTCTGACTAATCAACCCAACCCATTACAAAGAAAGATAACAAGATTCACTTTATAACAAGGAATAAATAAACACAATAGATGTGCCAATATAAACTCGATGTATCAAGTTATCTCAACGTATTCTTCTTGATTTGCAAGTGTAGCCCTCTTTCTATGTTAGTCCCTTATCAGTTACTAGTGTGGGTGCTGATTAAAAAGGAGCTAACTTTGGGTTTAAGGGTTAGCAGAAACATGTTATTCTCCCCAACCTCTCTCTACTCTCTCTCTCATGTCAATCCCACCATCACTTAGGCATTGGGTTTAGGGTGTGATGCTCTACGGTGACTCTAGTAGCCACCGTTAGTCCTAATTCAAGAATTCATGGGCAATCACTGAACATCAAGATCCTTCACTTCCATATTACTAAGGTATGTCCTAATTCTATAATAGTGGTATTAGAGCCAGGTTGCTCGGTTTTAACCCCGAATGTATTGATTATGATTAGCAGAAGTGATTAGTTCGTTTAATTTTTGCAAGCATGTTCTGCTTCATCATTATGCTAATAAGTTTATATGATATCATGCTAAATTATATGTCACGCTAGCTGCTTATGCTATTAAACTCCATGTGTCTACCTAGTCACCCAAGAAACCCTAAAATCTAAAACCTTGAGTACTATTTCGCCGAAGGTCCTCATAGTCAGATGGTGAACACGTTTGAGTATACGATTGTGTGGTGTATACTACCCAGAACCCTAACCTCGAAAAGTCCATAGGTGACCCACTGCCTAAGCCTCTTAGTAAGCTGAGATTTTACTCAAGGTTGCCACTAGGTGACAGATGGAGTGAGAAATGACTATCTCGGTGGGCCTTAATGGCCTGGACGTAGTATAGCTCAGACATTTCCGGCACCCACACTCATGTCCAACAGAACTGGCGGGCCTTGGTGGCTGCCACCCCCTCATAGCCAAATTTATTTTAAAAAATATAACGAAGAATTAAGAAATGAAAGAAAATGATAAGATAAACGACACATACCCATCAGAAACCACTACGAGGGGTGGCGTGTGTGTGTCACATGCCGCCAACAAAGGTGGTATTTCACATCCTTCTTCCTTGTTCGCCTTTCCTACACGCCAATCTACACAAAACCGGCAAAGAAACCTTGAGAGATTGCTACGCGCCACGTGGCTGGTGTTTTCTGGCTTCTTAGCAACCGATCTACACCTTGGCAATGTCGGGTTAGCGAGATCTAAGGCTGTATGCCATCGATTCAAGGTGGAAGGTGGTCGTTATGCATCAGCTGGTGTTTTTGGGGCGGCAATTCGGCGGCTATAGCTGAAGCAAGTGGGCGGCCAAGGGGTGAAAATTAGGTAGTCAAAAGATTGAGCTTACAGGTCGTCTATGGTGCTGGGGCTTAGAGGAGGGGGATATTCATCCTCCACTTTTTCAGGTGAGAAAGAAATGAGGCAGAGAAAGGGCCACTGAGGGTTTAGAGAGAGAGAGAGACCGGTTTAAGAGAGAGAAAGAGTGTCTCAGTTAAATAATTGGGGAGGCCATATGAGGAGGATGTCTCAGGTGTTTTGCAGGGCCCTCGGTTAATATAAGTTTTTTTAATTCAAATGGTTTTAATTTTGGTTATTTTTTGTTCTAAAATAATTATCAAGATTATTAGTTATGACATGATTTGTTGTTGAATTATAAATTTGTATAAATTGATATAGTTCATGCAATTATTTCATTCGTTGAATTAAAATTTTGAATTAGTTTTGATTTTGAATGCAAGAATTCATTATTAAAACATCAATATGTTCAATGTCGTATATAAGTTCGTTTTATATATGCATCAACTTAAAATTTTCATATCGAGTGACTAGTAAATAATCAATTTGATTGAAGTTATATGAATGTGTTTCATATATAAAATTAGTATGATAAAAATTTGTTGTACACGAATTTAATAAATATCTATGTGATATTTAGACTAAAGTTGATCCCCCTTGGTCTATAAATGAATATGTTTCACATGTTATGTTTTATAACTTATATTATATAAATGTTTAATATAATATCCATTTACATGATTATGTTGCATGTTTTAATAATTTTATGCAAATACATGAGAAGTTGTGAATCGGTTAATTGTTCTGTCATCGCTCTAGTAAATAAAAATGATTAATTAAGCCTCATATGAATAAGTTTCATGCTATTATTTGGATATATAGGATATTTGATCATTTTATGAATTTGTTTAATGAAATTTAAATTTGTAATATTATATGAACACGTTTTATATAATTTACGAATTTTACTTTGAATTTGTTTTATTCAAATTTTATTATTATATGAATTTGTTCTATTTAATGAATTGTGATTAAATACATTTCATGTTACGAATTATGTTTTATTCAATTATGTGAATATGCTTCATGCCAATCATTAATAAGTAGTGTTATATAAATCTGTTTTATATACATATACAAACTACATGAATTGTTGTAAATTTACTGGTTGTTATAGCATTTTTCCTTATCCAAATTAATGAATATGAATTTGTTTCATGTATCCTACTAATTATGTAGTTCAGCAGTATTTTATGAATTCATTTCATAAAGTCTCAATTCGTAAAATTATGAATGTGTTTTATAATTTGCGAGTGATATCTGAATAAGTTTCAGGTTATTTGTAATTATATAAATATGTTTTACATAATGTTCTTTGGGCTTCAATAAACTTCTTTTGTAACATGTTATTATTCGAGTATGTTTCGCAATAAAGATTCATTTTATTATATAGCTATGTTTTATATAATAATCTGAATTTTATGGCTGATATGTCATTAATAAAGTTTTAAATAACATATTAGTAGTTGTATAAATTCATTTTATATAAAGATATAACCTCATGTAAATTTGTTTTATATGATTTAACTGAATATCTTTGTAATATTTCTAAGGTGTTAATTAGTTTAACCATAATATTCTCCATAAATTTTGGAATAATGTGATAATTAAATTATAGAAATTTCTAACTCGTTTTTGTATGTGATGATTATGAGTTTAGCAAAATTTTTGATCATGTGACATGAATGATGGATTTTTTTGATAATTTAATTATTTAAAAATATGTCTAATGTCCATCTTTTAAAATATACATACTTATAGATAAGGCAATTAAAATATGGTTGGTAATTTGTTCACCAATGAATAGTTTGATAGCGCTGAGTATGACACAAAGTGTCAGAAGATTTAGTCTCTTCTGAATGAGCCTGGAGTGTTAGAACATTTGTCAGGTTCTAAGTCTCCTAAAGTGGCAAAGATGGTACTGCTATTGCGCAGTATCGAGAAAACTTAAAGGCATTCCAAAAATAGATCGATCAACATGCTATATTTTGTCGTATTTCATCAATCATGATCTGGTGAGGGAATTGAAAGTTATCCCACTATTGAGTACACATGGGATTAACTAAGCATCAGGTTCATCCAGATTCATTTCCTGTTAAAGTTCTAGACCTAAGGTTGGTATTGCAAAAAGGAAAAAGACTAAGGAAAATAAAGAGACGTATATAACACTTGTGAAGTGCTATAACTGTGAAAGAGGTACCCTAAGCTCAGGGTTGTCCCAAGCCGATTAAGGTACCTTCTTTCACAGTTGTTCCTGAATAATTTGTGATCTACCGAGCATTAGTTGCCTATTATGGTTCATAAAGGATTGTAGACACGGGAACAATCAAGCACACAGTTGAGGAATGAGCCAATTTTGTGAACTTTCATCGCTACTCGGTGGATTCATAAACTATCGTTTTAGGTAACGATGGCGAAAAGGTGTCCTTGAAATAAGGAATCCTTGAAGGGACTATGTTGCCTCTTTGTGATGCTCTCTATACATGTGGAGTGCTATGTTCCCTTGTGCCTTTTGTTGTCGAGATTAGTTTTCTCTTTTGATTTTCGTCTAGATGTCTTAGATATCGTATACAATGACAATTTTTTAGCCATGCCACATTGAAAGGTGTTTTCGATATTTTGGATGGAATATAACATCTTCCATCTTTGCCTCTTTTTCAACTCTGTTTTAGGCATGCTTGACTTAACCATGAGGGTTAAGGTAGAGTTAAACAACTAGCAAAAGATGGTCTTTTAAGACCAACATACTAGGCTTAAGTTGCAACATGTGAGTTATGCAATATGAAATCTTTTTGTAAGATTTCGAGGGCGTCAAGTCCCTTAGTGTTCATTCACTCCAGACATCTGTGGGCCCATGAATGTGAGAACATATCATGGAGCGATACATTATTCATGATATAGGTATGTGTACTATTAGCTCATCGCTATTAGGTACTTGATGTGTTCATACACTCTATAGCGGAAGAATAACCCAATTGGAACGAAATATTAGAACTCTTCGAACTAATCGAGGTCGTAAATATCTTCTTTGTGAAATGAATTCCTGTAATGTCGACCTTCTTGCGGATAAGTTCCTAAACTTTTGGTGAAATTTAAAAAGGGCCTCAATTTGTATAAATTAAAACAAGGCCTTTAACCATCTCTCGGTGACGGCGAGGATTTGAATTCTCACTAAGTCACCGAGGATGGTTCACCTCCCTTATTTAATGGGCGCAGTGAAGGTTTCTTGATTGAGGAGAATTAGATTCGCCCTCAATCTCCAAGTGTTGAGGATAGTCAACCTGAGAATGAAGTTTCTCCTCAATCTCCTGTTCCTAAGCATGCGGTCAGTCTACACATTTAGGATCCAAATAGTAGGAGTAATTCTCCTCATGCTTATGGTCTCCTACCTCTTAGAGAAAGAGGAAGAGATTTGCCACCTAGGCAGATAAATTAATAAAGGTCCCAGGATCCAAAGGGGTAGGCATGGAAGAATTCCTCGACGATATTTCTAAGTTGAAGAGGATGTATTCCTATGCACTTCCTTGGAAGATGAAGAACCTACCTCTTATCAAGAGGTGATTAATTCACCAAATCACAAAAAGTAAATGGATGCCATGAGAGATAGGATGGACTCAATGACAAGAAAAAGGTTTGAGAACTCATTGATCCTTCGCCCCAATGCAAGTCTATCGAAAGCAAGTGAGTTTTCAAGACAAAAGGTCAGGTAGATGGTCTCATCGATGAGTTCAGCCCCTCCCACTCCTAGCCCTGGTTGCCCATTTAGACTTTGATATGTTCAAAATGGACGTAAAGACTGCTTTCCTCAATGGTAATATTAAGGAACAGATTTATATAAACTAACCAATTGGTTTTATAAAAGGGACAAGAGAATAAGATGTGTCATATTAAAAGATACATATATGATCTTAAGCAATATTTCAGATTTTGGTACTTTAGATTCCATGGAGTCATAACTTAGTTTAGCTTATCTATGATTTCAAAAGGCAGACCATTGTATGTATGTCAAAGGGTCAATAGGGGGATTGTGTTTCTTATCCTACACATTGATGGCATACTACTGGCTGAGAATAACTTGGAGTTGATCGAAACTACTAAAAAGTGGTTGTCCTATGTCTTTGAGAAGAAAGACATAAGTGAAACTAGGTATGTCCTAGGAGTGAAAATAATCCGAAACCGTCCCAACAAGCATACGTCAAAAGTTCTTAGAACGATTTTGGATTTATAATTCCAAACTCGTAGACACTCCAATTGAGAAGGGTTTAACCTTGAGTCTTGATCAATGCCTAAAACAGATGATAAAATGGAGGTAATGAACAATGTCCCTAACGCAAGTGTCATGGGAAGCTTAATGTAAGCTATGTTGTGTACATGGCCTGACATTGCTTTGCGGTTAGTTTGGTAAGTCGTTATCAATGTAACCGAAGACTTACTGATTGGCAAGTCGTCAAGAGCATTAAGCGCTACTTTTATGGTATTGCTAACTTCGTGTTTTCCTATCAAGGAGGAGATCTCAAGTTGAGAGGATCCTAAAAATGTCAATTGGGGTGGTGACCCAGATGAATCTAGGTCAATCTCATGCCTTCAACCTGGTTGGGAGAGCCATGTCATGGGGACAAGAAGCATAACTATTAGGTGTATATATACATTAACAAGGTGATTATGTTCCCCTGATTAAACCTTTTTCTACTGATGTATTCAAAGCTCATTTGTTGAGTCAAGGAATTCACAAGATTTAGTGCTTTTATGATGGATGTGTTTCCTTATAAATATGCAAAATGCTCATGATTTGTTGCATGTTAGGCATATTGAAATGCCACAGGCCTCTGATTGGCCTAATCACACAGGCAATCACCTTAACGCTTGAGTAGCGAGCAGGATGAGACTGAATCATATTGGCACTTGGTGTGCAATATTGATTACTCACATTGGAAGTGTATGAGTAAAATAAATATAGTCGCCTTAGCGAGTCTAAGATGAGGCACGAGAGAGTAGAGTATGAAATAAGTTTTCATATTGAAGCCTTAAAAGCCGAATCTTGAGTGTCAAGATTAACATTCAGTATGTGGATCTAGTGGCTCAGGTTAAATCTTTTGGGTAAAAATCTAGACTGATGATTCACATGACATAAAGAGTGACATACCCAACTGAGTGGGAGTTATGCCATGACACACATTTCATACTGTGTGTGCTTATAAGATAACCCATACATGGAGTGATAATTGACTTCCCTATCTCTTACCACTGTGTGACCCTATGGACGATGACCCTTTGACTTAAAGCTACTATATGAAGTCAAAGCTTGATGATGCTACCTTAATGTGTTTTTTAAGGGCCATAATATATGCGGTTCAGCGAGAACACATTAGGAAAGCAGTTAAGTTGAGATGAAATTTCATGTGTTTAAGGAAAAATCTATCCATCATCACCGCATCAACAGGGGGATTATATTGAGTATATAATTATATGATATATCATATGGCATAAAGGTGCTGTGTATGTCATTGGTGATGCTGATGATGATTTGGGGTATTGTATTTCGAGAAAGTGTTACGTTAGTTAGATGTTGACTTAATATAACACTATTGGTTACATTCTGGTTGCACGCCCCATTCCTAGTATGAGATGTGAAGAGATTGCTTGGCGGAGAGATTTGTGACTTATGGTTTATGTGACTGAGGGGGAGCCGTTGACCAAATGTAATGATCACATTGATGATCAACATTAAATGGATGGTTACATTTTGATTAATTATACATCAATCATCTATATTAATCTCCTATCAGTTACTAGTGTGGATGCTGATTAAAAAGGAGCTAACTTTGAGTTTAAGGGTTAGCAGAAACATGTTACTCTCCCCAACCTCTCTCTGCTCTCTCTCTCTCTCTCACACATCAATTCCACCTTCACTTAGGGATTGGGTTTAGGTTGTCATGCTCTATGGAGACTGTAGTAGCCACCGTTAGTCCTAATTCAAGAATTTGAGGGCAATCACCGAGCATCAAGATCCTTCACTTCCGGATTACTAAGGTTAAGTCCTAATTCTACAACATATATATATAGATCCATGGTTGATTTCCCTTGACCAAATAAAGGTTTGAGATTGAGGAAGAAAACCAAGAGCATATATATATATATATATGTGTGTGTGTGTGTGTGTGTGTGTGTGTGTGTGTGTGTGTGTTTGCTGCATTTAACTAGTTAAATCACTCTAGAGGTGGGTGAATATGGTGGTGTTCAAAGTCGTAAAATAATTAAATAGAAATGCGGAAAATAAATGTGGAAAAAATACACTATTTATAGAGGTTCATCTACGAATATAAGCTCGATATATACCAATATAAGCTCGATGTATCAAGTTATCTTAACGTCTTCTTCTTGATTTGCAAGTGTCACTCTCTTTCTTCTATCATCTTTAAATGTAAATGTCTCCCTATTTATAGGAAATGATGTTGGCAAGGTTGATAGGTTATTAAGAAGGTGACTGTTGCATAAAAAAAGGAAGGTTTTTCTTCAATATCATTTCAAGGCCTTAAAGCTGCAGATTTCAAGAGCTTTGCTCAATGTTTACCCCTTGATTTCCAAAGCCCTTGAAGATCTTGCCATGAGGATTATTGAGGAGATAATTTTTAGCAACACAATCTTTCAAAATATAAGCTCAAGAGATATTATCACAATTAGGCAAATCTTGACATTTTCAAAGATATTGACATATGAAGAATCATAATATTATCTCAAAATTTAGTATTCAAATTTGAACATAAAGATCACATATTCAAATTTGAATACCAAACTATCTCCAAGATAAAATCAATCATGTCAACATCTACTTATTATCATAACACATTTAAATAATACAAGCGCTAAGGTAGGTGCAAATATAACATGATAAATATAGAAAATAGACTAACTCATTTTTGTCTTTCATCAAAATATATTAATAAAATATATTGAAAACTTAAGGAAGCTAATAATCTCCCCCTTTTTGATGAAAGACAAAGCCAATAGAAATAACATATCAATGTAATTTTGAATGATACATCGCGAAAGCTATGTTTCATAAAAAAGGTAGCACAAGAGGGAGAACGAAAAATCGAAGTGTATAAAAAATTATGGCAAACACATGTAGCTCCCCCTTAACAAATCAATGACATATAAAGATGCTCCCTCTCAATCTATGACACTCATAAAAAATATAAGGGGTTAAACACCAACATTTTGATCAAATATCCTAACATGAATGCATTAGACTTGATATTCTCATGAGCATTGCAAGGGATCAACATATAAGAGCATTAATACAACAATTCTTCCCCTCTAAGAATAAATAAAGATTTCAAGTAATATAATTCTGCCTCATAAAAAGAAGTAATATCGTTTATGTAAATTCTAGGCAGCATAACATTATGGACAGATATATTGAGATCACAGACAATATATCAATTATGTATAAAGATAATTACATGACACAATAGCATAAGATATAAATGACGTAATATTAATCACAATTACCTTATGAAGATAATTAAGCAAATTAAAATTCAAAAATTTAAAAATCAAAATTTCTCGAATAGGAAGTAATTTGTGCAAAGATAACTTCACCTTTTATTTGGAAAGAATTCAAATTTTGGTTTCTATTCAGGTTGTTGAAATAGAAATTCAAGCCCTTCAAATCTGCAACTTTGCTCAATGTTTACCCCTTGATTTCCATTGACTATTTGCCTTATTTTAAGCTAAAAATCTTACCAAGAGGGTTATCTAGGATCTGATTTTTAGCAGCACAATCTTTCAAAATATAAGCTCAAGAGATATTATCATAATTCGGCGATAAAATAAATAATGTCAATATTTACTTATGATATTATCTCAAGGTTTAGTACTCAAACTATCTCCAAGATAAAATAAATAATGTCAATATTTACTTATGATCATAACACATTTAAATAATACAAATACTAAGGTAGGTCCAAATATAACATGATAAATATACAAATAGACTAACTCATTTTTGTCTTTCATCAAAACATATTAATAAAATATATTGTATGCTTAAGGAAGCCAACAATCTCCCCCTTCTTGATGAAAAACAAAACCAATAGAAATAACATATCAATATAATTTTCAATGTCACACCGCGAAACCTTTCCAAATACTTCTCCCCCTGTTCGTATTGCATTAAAAAGGCAGCACAAGAAGTAGAAAGAAAAATCGAAGTGTATAAAAAACTGTGGCAAACACATATAACTCTACTTAACAAATCAATGACATATAAAGATACTCCGCTTCAATCTATGGCACTCATAAAAAATATAAGGGGTTAAACATAACATTCAGATTAAATATCCTAACATACATGCATTAACTTCGTATTCTCATGAGCATGGCAAGGGATCAACACATAAGAGCATTAATACAACAATTCTCCCCCTTCAAGCATAAATTCTAGGGAGTATAATTCTCCCCTATAGAAAGAGGTAATATCATTTATGTAAATTCTAGGGAGTATAACATTATGGACATATATATTGAGATCATAGACAATATACCATTTGTGCATAAAGATAATTACATGATACAATAGCATAAGATATATATGACGTAACATTAATCATGATCACCTTCTAAAGATAATTTAGCAAATTAAAATTTGAAAATTTGAAAATCAAAATTTCTCAAATAGAAAGTAAATCATGCAAAGATAACATAACCTTTCATTTGGTAACAATTCAAAATTTGATTTCTATTCAGGTTGTTGAAAAAGAAATTCAAGCCCTTCAAATCTGCAGCTTTATTCAATGTTTACCCCTTGATTTCCAATGGCTACTTGCCTTTTTTGAGCTAAAGATCTTGCCAAGAGGATTATCTAGGAGCTGATTTTTAGTAACACAATCTTTCAAAATATAAGCTTAAGAGATATGATCATAATTAGGCAAATCTTAACGTTTTCAAAGATATTGATATATAAGGAATCATAATATTATCTCAAGATTTAGTATTCAAATTTGAACATAAAAATCACATATTCAAATTTGACTACTAAACTATCTCCAAGATAAAATCAATCATGTCAACATCTACTTATGATCATAATACATTTAAATAATACAAACACTAAGGTAGGTCCAAACATAACATGATAAATATACAAATAGACTAATTCAGTTTTGTCTTTCATTAAAATATATTAATTAAATATATTATAAGCTTAAGAAAGCTAACAATCTCTCCCTTTTTTTATGAAAGACAAAACCAATATAGATAACATATCAATATAATTTTCAATGTCACACCGCGAAAGCTTTCCAAATACTTATCCCCCTTTTTGTATTTCATTAAAAAAAAGGTAACACAAGAAGAAGAAAGAAAAACTGAAGCATATAAAAAATTATGGCAAACACATATAGCTCCTCCTTAACAAATCAATGACATATAAAGATGCTCCCCCTCAATCTATGACACTCATAAAAAAATATAAGAGATTAAACACTAACATTTTGATCAAATATCCTAACATGCATGCATTAACTTGATATTCTCATGAGCTGTAAGGGTTCAACATGCAAGAGCATTAATACAACAATTCTCCCCCTTCAAGAATACATTAAGATTTCAAGTAATATAATTCTCCCTTATAGAAAGAAGCAATATCATTTATGTAAATGCTAGGGAGTGTAACATTATGGACAAATATATTGATATCATAGACAATATATCATTTACGTATAAAGATAATTACATGACATAATAGCGTAAGATATACATGATGTAATATTAATCATGTTCACCTTCTAAAGACAATTAAGAAAATTATAATTCAAAAATTTGAAAATCAAAATTTTTCAAATAGGAAGTAAATCACGCAAAGATAACATTACCTTCCATTTGGCAAGAATTAAATTTTGATTTCTATTCTTGTTGTTGAAATAGAAATTCAAGCCCTTGATTCAGTCACACCAAAAATTTTCAGTTTCTACATACAGTTCAAGGCCTTGAGCTGTATTTCAAGGCCTTGACATTTGAGCACTGAACTGATTACCTATTATGTCATCCTCCTTGGACCATAAAGCAATTTTCATGAGTACTTCAACCTTTCCCAAACACTCAATGTTGCAATTTCAAGTTTTATTCTCATGTGGATGCTAAATGTCCTGTAAAACAAACTTATACCTTTCTCAAAAACACATTTGAAAAATTCGAGTCCGTAATAGTAAGTATTCACAACAATGGATGGCTTTGTTACTTTTGGTACCCAAATTTCTGTGCTACTAGGACCATCTCTTTTAATAGGACAATGAGTTGAAATATGTCCAATTTTGCAACAATAATTGCAAGAATAGAAGTTTTACTTTTGTAGTAAGTCGATTTAACAAAGATGTTTTTGTAACACTTCTTTTTATTAAACGGATTAAAACCGATTCCTTATGTGTTAAATAGCGCTTTTTGTTTTTCAAGAATTTTAATTAAATTTTCTTCTCCTTCCGAAAAATTTAAGACAATTGTTTTCAAGATCGGCATGCTTCAGTTGGAGCTCATCTTTTTCTTTCTCAAGAAGGACAACTTTCTTATGAAAACTTTTTAAATCATTGGACACTAAATCATTTGATTTTCGAAATTCAACATTTTCTTGAGGCAATTCAAAGTTTTTTTTCTTCAAATCTTTCATTTTAGAAATATGTCTTTCTTGATGTCTAATATAATAAAGTAAGACTTTTATTAACTTACGTTTGGAATAATTGTGAAGAGAGTCATATATCTCATCCAGAATGTCATATCCCATTTCCTTATCTTCTTCTTCATCATCACTTGTGCAAGCATCATCATCATCATTATCACTTACATCCCGATCTTTAACTTCTTCATTTGCCATTAGCAAAAATGAGTAATCTCTTTTTCTCATTCCAGTTGCTAAGTATATTGTCTCTTCTTGATGAATTGGGATTTTCTTAGCTTGTTCTTCTTATAGTAATGTGAGTCTTTCCCAAAGATCTTTAGCTATCACACAATAGCAAACATGGTTAAATATTTTATCACTTAGAGTACACTCCAAAACATATAAAACTCTAGAATTTTTCTTAAGCATCTCGAGCCATCTTGAGTGTAGTGACTCTTTGGCTTGATATAGTACTTCCATAATCTCTTATCCAATTTGTGCAAAAGAGCCATTCGAAATGATGTCCTAAAAATCCAAATTGATGGATCTAATAAATAATTCATCCTGCAGTTCCAAAAAGAAAAAATAGTTCCATCAAATATTGGAGGACAATTGATAGAAGGATTTAATAAACTAGCCATAAATCAAGCTACAGATGACCAAGTCTTAAAACAGTAGCTCATACTCTGATACCAATTGTTGGTCCAATTTAGCTAGTTAAATCATCCTAGAGGGTTTGAATATGGTAGTGATCAAAGTCAAAAATAATCACATAGAAATGCGGAACGTAAATGTGGACAAGACACGCTATTTATAGAAATTCGACCATGCCTAGTTCTCTAACCACAGATGCCCCTTGTTGATGGGATTTTGAACATTTTTCTTCTATTATATCGGTCGATTACACACAATTCACTAGTCGTACAACCAACCAGTTGATCCTACAACTCTCGGTGTCCCAACATACGCATTGCCTCTCAACTGTACTTGAATAGTCGGCCCTCCAACTAACCAACCCAACCCAAAACAAAGAAAGATAGCCAGATTCACTTCATAACAAGGAATAAATAAAAACAATAGATATGTTAATATAAGTTCGATGTATCAAGTTCTCTCAACGTCTTCTTCTTGATTTGCAAGTGGCGCTCTCCTTCTTCTATCATCTTCAACTTCAAATACCTTCCTATTTGTAGACAATGATGTTGGAGAGGTTGAAAGATTATTAAGAAGGTGACCATTTCATCAAAAAGGAAGGTTGATCTTCAATATCATTTCATGGCCTTGAAGTCCATATTTCAAGATCTTTGCTCAATGTTTACCCCTTGACTTTCAATGGCTACTTGCCTTATTTTGAGCTGAAGATCTTACCAAGAGGGTTATCTAGTAGCTGATTTTCAAAAGCACAATCTTTCCAAATATATCCTCAAGAGATATTATTATAATTAGGCAAATCTTGACATTTTCAAAGATATTTACATATAAAGAATCATAATATTATCGCTAGATTTAGTATTCAAATTTGAACATAAAGATTACATATTCAAATTTGAATAATAAACTATCTTCAAGATAAAATCAATCATGTCAACATCTATTTATAATTATAATGCATTTAAATAATACAAATATATGTCCAAACATAACATGATAAATATAGAAATAGACTAACTCATTTTTGTCTTTCATCAAAATATATTAATAAAATATATTGTATGCTTAAGGAAGCTAACAATCTCCCCCTTTTTTACGAAAGACAAAACCAATAGAAATAACATATCAATATAATTTTCAATGACACACCGCGAAAGCTTTCCAGATACTTCTCCCCCTTTTTGTATTTCATCAAAAAGGTACCACAAGAAGGAGAAAGAAAAAGCAAAGCCTATAAAAAATTATGGAAAACACATATAGCTATACCTTAACAAATGAATGGCATATAAAGATACTCCCCTCAATCTATGGCACTCAAAAAAAATATAAGGGGTTAAACATTAACATTTAGATCAAATACCCTAATGTGCATGCATTGACTTGATATTCTCATGAGCATGGCAAGGGATCAGCATATAGAGCATTAATACAATAATTCTCCCCCTTCAAGAATAAATCAAGATTTCAAGTAATATAATTCTCCTTTATAGAAAGAAGCAATATCATTTATGTAAATTCTAAGGAGCATAGCATTATGGACAAACATATTGAGATCATAGACAATATATCATTTATGTATAAAGATAATTACCTGATACAATAGCATAAGATATATATGACGTAATATTAATCATGATCACCTTCTCAAGATAATTAAGCAAATTAAAATTCAAAAATTTGAAAATCAAAATTTCTCAAATAGGAAGTAAATCATGCGAAGATAACATCACCTTCCATTTGGTGAGAATTCAAATTTTAATTTCTGTTCATGTTGTTGAAATAGAAATTCAAGCCCTTCAAATTTGTTCCCATGGCTACTTGCCTTATTTTGAGCTGAAAATCATACCGAAAGGATTATCTAGGAGCTGATTTTTAGCAGCACAATCTTTCAAAATATAAGCTCAAGAGATATTGTCATAATTATGCAAATCTTAACATTTTCAAAGATATTGACATATAAGAAATCATAATATTATCTCAAAATTTACTATTCAAATGTGAACATAAAAATCACATATACAAATTTGACTACTAAACTATCACCAGGATAAAGTCAATCATGTCAACATTTACTTATGATCATAACATATTTAAATAATACAAACACTAAGGTAGGTCCAAACATAACATGATAAATATACAAATAGACTAATTCAGTTTTGTCTTTCATCAAAACATATTAATAAAATATATTATAAGCTTAAGGAAGCTAACAATCTCTCCCTTTTTTATGAACAATAAAACTGATAGAAATAACATATCAATATAATTTTCAATGACACACCGCGAAAGCTTTCCAAAAACTTATCCCCCTTTTTGTATTTCATAAAAAAAAGACCGCACAAGAAGAAGAAAGAAAAATTGAAGCATATAAAAAATTATAGCAAACACATAGAGTTCCCCTTAATAAATCGATGACATATATACATGTTTACCCTCAATCTATGGTGCTCGTAAAAAATATAAGGGATTAAACATTAACATTTAGATCAAATATCCTAACATGCATGCATTGACATGGTATTCTTGTGAGCATTGTAAGAGATCAATATATAAGAGCATTAATACAACAATTCTCCCCCTTCAAGAATATATAAAGATTTCAAGTAATATAATTCGCCCTTATAGAAAGAAGCAATATCATTTATGTAAATGCTGGGGAGCATAACATTATGGACAAATATATTGATATCACAGACGATATATTATTTATGTATAAAGATAATTATATGACATAATAGCATAAGATATATATGATGTAATATTAATCATGACCACCTTTTAAAGATAATTAAGAAAATTATAATTCAAAAATTTGAAAATGAAAATTTCTCAAATAGGATGCAAATCATGCAAAGATAATATCACCTTGCATTTGATAAGAATTCAATTTTTGATTTCTATTCTTGTTGCTGAAATAGAAATTTAAGCCTTTGATTCAGTCATACCAAAAATTTCCAATTTCTGCATATAGTTCAAGGCCGTGAGCTGTATTTCAAGGTCTTGACATCTGAGCACTGAATTGATTACCCATTATTTCATTCTCCTTAGACCATAAAGCAATTTCCATGAGTACTTCAACATTTCTCAAACATTCAATTTTGCAATTTTATGTTTTATTCTCATGCGGATGCTAAATGTCCTATAAAACAAACTTATACCTTTCTCACAACTCATTTGGAAAATTCGAGTCTGTCATAGTAAGTATTCACCACAATGGATGACTTTGTTACTTTTGGTGTCCAAATTTGTGTGCTACTAGGACCATTTCTTTTAATAGGACAATAAGTTGAAATATGTCCTATTTTGCAACAATAATTGCAAGTAATAGAAGTTTTACTTTTGTAGTAAGTCGATTTAACAAAGATATTTTTATAATACTTCTTTTTATTGAACAGACTAAAACCTATTCCTTCTTTGTTAAATAACGCTTTTTGTTTGTCAAGAATTTTAATTAAATTCTCTTCTCCTTTTGAAAAATTTAAGACAATTTTTTTCAAGATCAGCACACTTCAGTTGGAGCTCATCTTTTTCTTCCTCAAGAAGGATAACTTCCTCTTGAAAACTTTTTAAATCATTAGATACTAAATCATTTGATTTTTAAAATTCAAAGTTTTTTTTTCTTCGAATCTTTCATTTTAAAAATGTGTCTTTCTTAACGTTTAATATAATAAAGTAAGACTTTTATGAACTTACGTTTAGAATAATTGTGACGAAGCTCATATATCTTACCCGGAATATGATATTCCATTTCCTAAGCTTCTTCATCATCACTTGTGCAAGCATCATCATCATCATTCTCACTTGCATCCTGATCTTTAACTTCTTCATTTGCCATTAGACAAAAATGAGTAATCTCTTTTTCTCATTCAAGTTGCCAAGTATATTGTCCCTTCTTAACGAATTGAGATTTTCATGGCTTATTTCTTTGTATAGTAATGTGAGTTTTCTCCAAAGATCTTTAGATGTCTCACAATAGCAAACATGGTTAAATATTTTATCACTTAGTGTACATTGCAAAACATATTAAACTCTATAATTTTTCTTAAGCATCTCGTTGTCATCTTAAGTGTAGTGACTCTTTGGCTTGATATAGTACTCCATCATCTCCTGTCTAATTTGATACAAAAGGACCATTCGAAATGATGTCCCAAAAATCAAAATCGATGGATCTAATAAGTGATTTCATCCGACAGTTACAAAGGGAAAAAATAGTTCCATCAAATATTGGAGGACAATTGATAGAAGGATTTAATAAACTAGCAATAAATTGAGCTACAGATGACCAAGTCTTAAAACAGTAGCTCATAGTCTGATACCAATTGTTGGCCCAATTTGGCTAGTTAAATCACTCTAAAGGGGTTGAATATGGTAGTGATCAAAGTCACAAAATAATCAAATAGAAATGCGGAAAGTAAATGTGGACAAGACACGTTATTTATAGAGATTCGACCACGCCTATTTCTCTAACCGCGAGCGCCTCTCGCCAATGGGATTTTGAATATTTTTCTTTTATTACGTCAGTTGATTACACACGATTCACTAATCGTACAACCAATCAATTGATCCTACAACTCTAGGTGTCCCAACATATGCATTGTTTCTAAATTATACTTGAATAGTTGGCCCTCCTACTAATTAACGCAACCTAAAACAAAGTAAGATAACAAGGTTCCCTTTATAACAAGGAATAAATAAACACAATAGATATGTCAATACTTGATACAACTTCTTCTTGATTTGCAAGTGTCGCTCTCTTTCTCCTATCATCTTTAGCTTCAAATGCCTCCCTATTTATAGGCAATGATGTTGGCGAGGTTGAAAGGTTATTAAGAAGGTGACCGTTGTATCAAAAAATGAAGGTTGATCCTCAATATCATTTCAAGGCCTTAAAGTTATAGATTTCAAGCCCTTGAAATCTGCAGCTTTGCTCAATGTTTTCCCCTTGATTTCCAATGGCTACTTGCCTTATTTTCAGCTAAAGATCTTGCCAAGAGGATTATCTAGGAGCTGATTTTTAGCAGCACAATCTTTCAAAATATAAGCTCAAGAGATATTATCATAATCAGGTAAATCTTGACATTTTTAAAGATATTGACATATCAAGAATCATAATATCATCTCAAGATTTAGTATTCAAATTTGAACATAAAGATCACATATTCAAATCTGAATACTAAACTATCTCCAAGATAAATCAATTATGTTAACATCTACTTATTATCATAACATATTTAAATAGTACAAACACTAAGGTAGGTCTAAATGTAACATGATAAATACAGAAATAGACTAACTCACTTTTGTCTTTCATCAAAACATATAATAAAATATATTTGAAACTTAAGGAAGCTAACAATCTCCCCTTTTTTTATGAAAGACAAAACTAATAGAAATAACATATCAATATATTTTGAATGATACACTGCAAAAGCTTTCCAAATACTTCTCCCCCTTTTTGTATTTCATAAAAAAGATAACACAAGAAGGAGAAAGAAAAATCAAAGCGCATAAAAAATTATGGGAAACACATATAGCTACCTCTTAACATATCAATGACATATAAAGATGCTCCCCGCCAATCTATGGCACTCATAAAAAATATAAGGGGTTAAAAACTAACATTTAGATCAAATATCCTGACATGCATGCATTGACTTGATATTCTCATGCGCATGGCAAGGGATCAACATATAGAGCATTAATACAATAATTCTCCCCCTTCAAGAATAAATCAAGATTTCAAGTAATATAATTCTCCTTTATAGAAAGAAGCAATATCATTTATGTAAATTCTAAGGAGCATAGCATTATGGACAAACATATTGAGATCATAGACAATATATCATTTATGTATAAAGATAATTACCTGATACAATAGCATAAGATATATATGACGTAATATTAATCATGATCACCTTCTCAAGATAATTAAGCAAATTAAAATTCAAAAATTTGAAAATCAAAATTTCTCAAATAGGAAGTAAATCATGCGAAGATAACATCACCTTCCATTTGGTGAGAATTCAAATTTTAATTTCTGTTCATGTTGTTGAAATAGAAATTCAAGCCCTTCAAATTTGTTCCCATGGCTACTTGCCTTATTTTGAGCTGAAAATCATACCAAAAGGATTATCTAGGAGCTGATTTTTAGCAGCACAATCTTTCAAAATATAAGCTCAAGAGATATTGTCATAATTATGCAAATCTTAACATTTTCAAAGATATTGACATATAAGAAATCATAATATTATCTCAAAATTTACTATTCAAATGTGAACATAAAAATCACATATACAAATTTGACTACTAAACTATCACCAGGATAAAGTCAATCATGTCAACATTTACTTATGATCATAACATATTTAAATAATACAAACACTAAGGTAGGTCCAAACATAACATGATAAATATACAAATAGACTAATTCAGTTTTGTCTTTCATCAAAACATATTAATAAAATATATTATAAGCTTAAGGAAGCTAACAATCTCTCCCTTTTTTATGAACAATAAAACTGATAGAAATAACATATCAATATAATTTTCAATGACACACCGCGAAAGCTTTCCAAAAACTTATCCCCCTTTTTGTATTTCATAAAAAAAAGACCGCACAAGAAGAAGAAAGAAAAATTGAAGCATATAAAAAATTATAGCAAACACATAGAGTTCCCCTTAATAAATCGATGACATATATACATGTTTACCCTCAATCTATGGTGCTCGTAAAAAATATAAGGGATTAAACATTAACATTTAGATCAAATATCCTAACATGCATGCATTGACATGGTATTCTTGTGAGCATTGTAAGAGATCAACATATAAGAGCATTAATACAACAATTCTCCCCCTTCAAGAATATATAAAGATGTCAAGTAATATAATTCGCCCTTATAGAAAGAAGCAATATCATTTATGTAAATGCTGGGGAGCATAACATTATGGACAAATATATTGATATCACAGACGATATATTATTTATGTATAAAGATAATTATATGACATAATAGCATAAGATATATATGATGTAATATTAATCATGACCACCTTTTAAAGATAATTAAGAAAATTATAATTCAAAAATTTGAAAATGAAAATTTCTCAAATAGGATGCAAATCATGCAAAGATAATATCACCTTGCATTTGATAAGAATTCAATTTTTGATTTCTATTCTTGTTGCTGAAATAGAAATTTAAGCCTTTGATTCAGTCATACCAAAAATTTCCAATTTCTGCATATAGTTCAAGGCCGTGAGCTGTATTTCAAGGTCTTGACATCTGAGCACTGAATTGATTACCCATTATTTCATTCTCCTTAGACCATAAAGCAATTTCCATGAGTACTTCAACATTTCTCAAACATTCAATTTTGCAATTTTATGTTTTATTCTCATGCGGATGCTAAATGTCCTATAAAACAAACTTATACCTTTCTCACAACTCATTTGGAAAATTCGAGTCTGTCATAGTAAGTATTCACCACAATGGATGACTTTGTTACTTTTGGTGTCCAAATTTGTGTGCTACTAGGACCATTTCTTTTAATAGGACAATAAGTTGAAATATGTCCTATTTTGCAACAATAATTGCAAGTAATAGAAGTTTTACTTTTGTAGTAAGTCGATTTAACAAAGATATTTTTATAATACTTCTTTTTATTGAACAGACTAAAACCTATTCCTTCTTTGTTAAATAACGCTTTTTGTTTGTCAAGAATTTTAATTAAATTCTCTTCTCCTTTTGAAAAATTTAAGACAATTTTTTTCAAGATCAGCACACTTCAGTTGGAGCTCATCTTTTTCTTCCTCAAGAAGGATAACTTCCTCTTGAAAACTTTTTAAATCATTAGATACTAAATCATTTGATTTTTAAAATTCAAAGTTTTTTTTTCTTCGAATCTTTCATTTTAAAAATGTGTCTTTCTTAACGTTTAATATAATAAAGTAAGACTTTTATGAACTTACGTTTAGAATAATTGTGACGAAGCTCATATATCTTACCCGGAATATGATATTCCATTTCCTAAGCTTCTTCATCATCACTTGTGCAAGCATCATCATCATCATTCTCACTTGCATCCTGATCTTTAACTTCTTCATTTGCCATTAGACAAAAATGAGTAATCTCTTTTTCTCATTCAAGTTGCCAAGTATATTGTCCCTTCTTAACGAATTGAGATTTTCATGGCTTATTTCTTTGTATAGTAATGTGAGTTTTCTCCAAAGATCTTTAGATGTCTCACAATAGCAAACATGGTTAAATATTTTATCACTTAGTGTACATTGCAAAACATATTAAACTCTATAATTTTTCTTAAGCATCTCGTTGTCATCTTAAGTGTAGTGACTCTTTGGCTTGATATAGTACTCCATCATCTCCTGTCTAATTTGATACAAAAGGACCATTCGAAATGATGTCCCAAAAATCAAAATCGATGGATCTAATAAGTGATTTCATCCGACAGTTACAAAGGGAAAAAATAGTTCCATCAAATATTGGAGGACAATTGATAGAAGGATTTAATAAACTAGCAATAAATTGAGCTACAGATGACCAAGTCTTAAAACAGTGGCTCATAGTCTGATACCAATTGTTGGCCCAATTTGGCTAGTTAAATCACTCTAAAGGGTTGAATATGGTAGTGATCAAAGTCACAAAATAATCAAATAGAAATGCGGAAAGTAAATGTGGACAAGACACGCTATTTATAGAGATTCGACCACGCCTATTTCTCTAACCGCGAGCGCCTCTCGCCAATGGGATTTTGAATATTTTTCTTTTATTACGTCAGTTGATTACACACGATTCACTAATCGTACAACCAATCAATTGATCCTACAACTCTAGGTGTCCCAACATATGCATTGTTTCTAAATTATACTTGAATAGTTGGCCCTCCTACTAATTAACGCAACCTAAAACAAAGTAAGATAACAAGGTTCCCTTTATAACAAGGAATAAATAAACACAATAGATATGTCAATACTTGATACAACTTCTTCTTGATTTGCAAGTGTCGCTCTCTTTCTCCTATCATCTTTAGCTTCAAATGCCTCCCTATTTATAGGCAATGATGTTGGCGAGGTTGAAAGGTTATTAAGAAGGTGACCGTTGTATCAAAAAATGAAGGTTGATCCTCAATATCATTTCAAGGCCTTAAAGTTATAGATTTCAAGCCCTTGAAATCTGCAGCTTTGCTCAATGTTTTCCCCTTGATTTCCAATGGCTACTTGCCTTATTTTCAGCTAAAGATCTTGCCAAGAGGATTATCTAGGAGCTGATTTTTAGCAGCACAATCTTTCAAAATATAAGCTCAAGAGATATTATCATAATCAGGTAAATCTTGACATTTTTAAAGATATTGACATATCAAGAATCATAATATCATCTCAAGATTTAGTATTCAAATTTGAACATAAAGATCACATATTCAAATCTGAATACTAAACTATCTCCAAGATAAATCAATTATGTTAACATCTACTTATTATCATAACATATTTAAATAGTACAAACACTAAGGTAGGTCTAAATGTAACATGATAAATACAGAAATAGACTAACTCACTTTTGTCTTTCATCAAAACATATAATAAAATATATTTGAAACTTAAGGAAGCTAACAATCTCCCCTTTTTTTATGAAAGACAAAACTAATAGAAATAACATATCAATATATTTTGAATGATACACTGCAAAAGCTTTCCAAATACTTCTCCCCCTTTTTGTATTTCATAAAAAAGATAACACAAGAAGGAGAAAGAAAAATCAAAGCGCATAAAAAATTATGGGAAACACATATAGCTACCTCTTAACATATCAATGACATATAAAGATGCTCCCCGCCAATCTATGGCACTCATAAAAAATATAAGGGGTTAAAAACTAACATTTAGATCAAATATCCTGACATGCATGCATTGACTTGATATTCTCATGCGCATGGCAAGGGATCAACATATAGAGCATTAATACAATAATTCTCCCCCTTCAAGAATAAATCAAGATTTCAAGTAATATAATTCTCCTTTATAGAAAGAAGCAATATCATTTATGTAAATTCTAAGGAGCATAGCATTATGGACAAACATATTGAGATCATAGACAATATATCATTTATGTATAAAGATAATTACCTGATACAATAGCATAAGATATATATGACGTAATATTAATCATGATCACCTTCTCAAGATAATTAAGCAAATTAAAATTCAAAAATTTGAAAATCAAAATTTCTCAAATAGGAAGTAAATCATGCGAAGATAACATCACCTTCCATTTGGTGAGAATTCAAATTTTAATTTCTGTTCATGTTGTTGAAATAGAAATTCAAGCCCTTCAAATTTGTTCCCATGGCTACTTGCCTTATTTTGAGCTGAAAATCATACCGAAAGGATTATCTAGGAGCTGATTTTTAGCAGCACAATCTTTCAAAATATAAGCTCAAGAGATATTGTCATAATTATGCAAATCTTAACATTTTCAAAGATATTGACATATAAGAAATCATAATATTATCTCAAAATTTACTATTCAAATGTGAACATAAAAATCACATATACAAATTTGACTACTAAACTATCACCAGGATAAAGTCAATCATGTCAACATTTACTTATGATCATAACATATTTAAATAATACAAACACTAAGGTAGGTCCAAACATAACATGATAAATATACAAATAGACTAATTCAGTTTTGTCTTTCATCAAAACATATTAATAAAATATATTATAAGCTTAAGGAAGCTAACAATCTCTCCCTTTTTTATGAACAATAAAACTGATAGAAATAACATATCAATATAATTTTCAATGACACACCGCGAAAGCTTTCCAAAAACTTATCCCCCTTTTTGTATTTCATAAAAAAAAGACCGCACAAGAAGAAGAAAGAAAAATTGAAGCATATAAAAAATTATAGCAAACACATAGAGTTCCCCTTAATAAATCGATGACATATATACATGTTTACCCTCAATCTATGGTGCTCGTAAAAAATATAAGGGATTAAACATTAACATTTAGATCAAATATCCTAACATGCATGCATTGACATGGTATTCTTGTGAGCATTGTAAGAGATCAACATATAAGAGCATTAATACAACAATTCTCCCCCTTCAAGAATATATAAAGATGTCAAGTAATATAATTCGCCCTTATAGAAAGAAGCAATATCATTTATGTAAATGCTGGGGAGCATAACATTATGGACAAATATATTGATATCACAGACGATATATTATTTATGTATAAAGATAATTATATGACATAATAGCATAAGATATATATGATGTAATATTAATCATGACCACCTTTTAAAGATAATTAAGAAAATTATAATTCAAAAATTTGAAAATGAAAATTTCTCAAATAGGATGCAAATCATGCAAAGATAATATCACCTTGCATTTGATAAGAATTCAATTTTTGATTTCTATTCTTGTTGCTGAAATAGAAATTTAAGCCTTTGATTCAGTCATACCAAAAATTTCCAATTTCTGCATATAGTTCAAGGCCGTGAGCTGTATTTCAAGGTCTTGACATCTGAGCACTGAATTGATTACCCATTATTTCATTCTCCTTAGACCATAAAGCAATTTCCATGAGTACTTCAACATTTCTCAAACATTCAATTTTGCAATTTTATGTTTTATTCTCATGCGGATGCTAAATGTCCTATAAAACAAACTTATACCTTTCTCACAACTCATTTGGAAAATTCGAGTCTGTCATAGTAAGTATTCACCACAATGGATGACTTTGTTACTTTTGGTGTCCAAATTTGTGTGCTACTAGGACCATTTCTTTTAATAGGACAATAAGTTGAAATATGTCCTATTTTGCAACAATAATTGCAAGTAATAGAAGTTTTACTTTTGTAGTAAGTCGATTTAACAAAGATATTTTTATAATACTTCTTTTTATTGAACAGACTAAAACCTATTCCTTCTTTGTTAAATAACGCTTTTTGTTTGTCAAGAATTTTAATTAAATTCTCTTCTCCTTTTGAAAAATTTAAGACAATTTTTTTCAAGATCAGCACACTTCAGTTGGAGCTCATCTTTTTCTTCCTCAAGAAGGATAACTTCCTCTTGAAAACTTTTTAAATCATTAGATACTAAATCATTTGATTTTTAAAATTCAAAGTTTTTTTTTCTTCGAATCTTTCATTTTAAAAATGTGTCTTTCTTAACGTTTAATATAATAAAGTAAGACTTTTATGAACTTACGTTTAGAATAATTGTGACGAAGCTCATATATCTTACCCGGAATATGATATTCCATTTCCTAAGCTTCTTCATCATCACTTGTGCAAGCATCATCATCATCATTCTCACTTGCATCCTGATCTTTAACTTCTTCATTTGCCATTAGACAAAAATGAGTAATCTCTTTTTCTCATTCAAGTTGCCAAGTATATTGTCCCTTCTTAACGAATTGAGATTTTCATGGCTTATTTCTTTGTATAGTAATGTGAGTTTTCTCCAAAGATCTTTAGATGTCTCACAATAGCAAACATGGTTAAATATTTTATCACTTAGTGTACATTGCAAAACATATTAAACTCTATAATTTTTCTTAAGCATCTCGTTGTCATCTTAAGTGTAGTGACTCTTTGGCTTGATATAGTACTCCATCATCTCCTGTCTAATTTGATACAAAAGGACCATTCGAAATGATGTCCCAAAAATCAAAATCGATGGATCTAATAAGTGATTTCATCCGACAGTTACAAAGGGAAAAAATAGTTCCATCAAATATTGGAGGACAATTGATAGAAGGATTTAATAAACTAGCAATAAATTGAGCTACAGATGACCAAGTCTTAAAACAGTGGCTCATAGTCTGATACCAATTGTTGGCCCAATTTGGCTAGTTAAATCACTCTAAAGGGTTGAATATGGTAGTGATCAAAGTCACAAAATAATCAAATAGAAATGCGGAAAGTAAATGTGGACAAGACACGCTATTTATAGAGATTCGACCACGCCTATTTCTCTAACCGCGAGCGCCTCTCGCCAATGGGATTTTGAATATTTTTCTTTTATTACGTCAGTTGATTACACACGATTCACTAATCGTACAACCAATCAATTGATCCTACAACTCTAGGTGTCCCAACATATGCATTGTTTCTAAATTATACTTGAATAGTTGGCCCTCCTACTAATTAACGCAACCTAAAACAAAGTAAGATAACAAGGTTCCCTTTATAACAAGGAATAAATAAACACAATAGATATGTCAATACTTGATACAACTTCTTCTTGATTTGTAAGTGTCGCTCTCTTTCTCCTATCATCTTTAGCTTCAAATGCCTCCCTATTTATAGGCAATGATGTTGGCGAGGTTGAAAGGTTATTAAGAAGGTGACCGTTGTGTCAAAAAATGAAGGTTGATCCTCAATATCATTTCAAGGCCTTAAAGTTACAGATTTCAAGCCCTTGAAATCTGCAGCTTTGCTCAATGTTTTCCCCTTGATTTCCAATGGCTACTTGCCTTATTTTCAGCTAAAGATCTTGCCAAGAGGATTATCTAGGAGCTGATTTTTAGCAGCACAATCTTTCAAAATATAAGCTCAAGAGATATTATCATAATCAGGTAAATCTTGACATTTTTAAAGATATTGACATATCAAGAATCATAATATCATCTCAAGATTTAGTATTCAAATTTGAACATAAAGATCACATATTCAAATCTGAATACTAAACTATCTCCAAGATAAATCAATTATGTTAACATCTACTTATTATCATAACATATTTAAATAGTACAAACACTAAGGTAGGTCTAAATGTAACATGATAAATACAGAAATAGACTAACTCACTTTTGTCTTTCATCAAAACATATAATAAAATATATTTGAAACTTAAGGAAGCTAACAATCTCCCCTTTTTTTATGAAAGACAAAACTAATAGAAATAACATATCAATATATTTTGAATGATACACTGCACAAGCTTTCCAAATACTTCTCCCCCTTTTTGTATTTCATAAAAAAGATAACACAAGAAGGAGAAAGAAAAATCAAAGCGCATAAAAAATTATGGGAAACACATATAGCTACCTCTTAACATATCAATGACATATAAAGATGCTCCCCGCCAATCTATGGCACTCATAAAAAATATAAGGGGTTAAAAACTAACATTTAGATCAAATATCCTGACATGCATGCATTGACTTGATATTCTCATGCGCATGGCAAGGGATCAACATATAAAAACATCAATACAACAATTCTCCCCCTTTAAGAAGAAATCAAGATTTTAAGTAATATAATTCTCCCTTATGAAAGAAGCAATATCATTTATGTAAATTCTAGGGAGCATAACATTATGGACAGACATATTGAGATCATAGACAATATATCATTTATGTATAAAGATAATTACATGACTCAATAGCATAAGATATACATGATGTAATATTAATCCTGATCACCTTCTAAAGGTAATTAAGCAAATTAAAATTCATAAATTTGAAAATCAAAATTTCTTCAAATAGGAAGTAAATCATGCAAAGATAACATCACTGTCGATTTGATAAGAATTCAAATTTTGATTTCTATTCATGTTGTTGAAATAGAAATTCAAGCCTTTCAAATCTGCAGCTTTGCTCAATGTTTACACCTTGATTCCAACGGCTACTTGCCTTATTTTGAGCTAAAGATCTCGCCAAGAGGATTATCTTGGAGCTGATTTTTAGCAGCACAATCTTTCAAAATATAAGCTCAAGAGATATTATCATAATTAGGCAAATCTTGACATTTTCAAAGATACTGACATATAAAAAATTATAATATTATCTCAAGATTTAGCATTTAAATTTGAACACAAAGATCACATATTCAAATTAGAATACTAAACTATCTCCAAAATAAAATCAATCATGTCCACATCTACTTATAATCATTACACATTTAAATAATAGAAACACTAAGGTAGGTCCAAATATAACATTATAAATATACTAATAGACTAACTCAGTTTTGTCTTTCATCGAAACATATTAATAAAATATATTTTAAGTTTAAGGAAGCTAACAATATAACAACATATATGTGTGTGTGTGTGTGTGTGTGTGTGTGTGTGTGTGTGTGTGTGTATATATATATATAATATATATATATCTATATATATATTATATATATATATATATATATATATATATATTATATAACATATATATATATACACACACCACACACACACACACATACATACATACATATATTATATTTGTTGTGTTGTGTGTGTGGTGTGTGTGTGTGTGTGTGTGTGTGTGTGTGTGTGTTGTGTGTAAACATATATATGTATATAGATGTTTATATATATATATATATATATATCCATTGCTTATTTCCTTTCACCAAATATAGGTTTGAGAATGAGAAAGAAAATGCAAGAGCTTGAAGAATATCAACCAAATGCTCACAAACCCCTAAAATAACAATGATAATCCACCAAGATCACCATCCCAAACTAAGGTCAACCATCAAGCAAGAGAGATTTTTTGTGAATTTTTTTGAGTAAGCTAGTAACAACAATAATCAAGAGATATATCTAGGCTAAAGGTTAAGCCACTACCAAGAGTAAATTTACAACCCGCTAATCAATCTCTTTCTAAGAACCCAAGATTGATTTAATGATTAGACTCAATCTCAACACTCTACTTAGAGATATGAAGATAATTGAGATTTTTAAGGAGATAGCTAACCAAAAAGCTATTACAATTCATCATTTAAGTCGGAGAAAATTAGAAGGGATCCTAGCCATTATATAACATTGATGTCCTCTTCTCTAAGCTAGGTACTAGCCAATAAATTACAAGGAAAAACCAATAAAACCCTAAATAGTGTGCAACTAAGGTGGTCTAATAGAATTAAATGCTGAGCTAGGTTTGTCAGCACCTGTATCATCTTGGCGGCATCATTGTCTTATCCAAATGGAGCCTGTTTGCCGATTCAAAGATGAGATAGAATTCATTAGATACATTTGTTATAGAACCTAAAAATTAATAGAATGAGTGGCAATAAAGAAGAAATGTCTAATCTCCTTATTTAAGGCTAACAATTTATCGAACCACCCTTTTTCTAGATTACTTGTGATCTCAAAGGCCTTAAATCAATAATGACCTTGGAGGTTCATGACTTTGAGTCCTACTTCGAAAGGTCTTCATTGTTCCTATTCGAACCATGGTTTTAGCTTGGAGGAAAAAAATGATCTTCATGGCTTGCTCTGCATTACACACACGCGCGCGCGCGCGCGCACACACACACACACATATATATATATACATACATATATATATTTATATATACATACATACATACATATATATATATATACACACACACACACACACACACACACACACACACACACACACACACATATATATATATGTTTGTATGTAGGTATGTATGTATGTATAAACACACACACACATGCACACACACGCACACACATATATATATATAGACACACACATACATACATACATACATACATATACATACATATATGTATATATGTATGTATATGTATATGTATATGTGTATGTGTATGTGTATATATATGTGGGTGTGTGTGTGGGTGTGTGTGTGTGTGTATGTGTATGTATATACATATGTGTATGTATATGTATATGTATATGTATGTGTGTGTGTGTGTGTGTGTGTGTGTGTGTGTGTGAGTGTGTGTGTGTTCCATGAAAGATTATATTACCCACTTTTATAAATAAGCTAATCATACTTATTTATATTGTTCTTAGTGGTTTTATACGAAGTATGATTAAATCTTAGTTCGCGGCACTTGGTCGTCGTCTTAACCTACAATCACATAAGTGTTACAAGTAAATGCTGAATCGAAATGCGGTGGTCACTTTGTTAAATTTAAATTAACTAAGGTAATTAACATGTCTCAGATTCAGGCTATTATACGTTTGGTCTTTCTGTTGCCCTTAACCTGTAAGGTATTCCTCTACCAAGCACCCCAAGTCAAGTCACCTACGTGTATTTATAAAATTTGGGTAAGAACTTACTTTGCAAATTGTGAGTTCACATCCAAAGAACAAGTGAACTTGTGACTCATTTTTTCTAATGGCAGAGAGCACAAGCTTGATCACGAAACAATGCCCATTTTATGAATTATATCCTTAGTCCTCGGCTTTTGATGCATCAAGATCTAGACAATGAAAGCACATCTTAGTCTTCTATGCGTACGCCGCACAACTTTGTGCCATTCAACGATGGGTTCTTCTATCTCTGACAAGGTCATGCCTAGATATGGTTGCATAGAGGTCAATTACTGTGTGTAGCCATCTGTTATTGCATATTGCATAAGCACCAAGAATTCTATCTCTTAGTTTTAAGATTTTTATCCAATGCTAGCTAGCTTTGCTATTGGTTTACACCACTAGAAAATATCCTTTTGTTAATAGTAATGGTGAATCCATTTGATTCAAAAGACAATCAGCTTTGTCAACAATTTGTAAGCATAAAGTGCTCCAGCCAATCAAGGCTTGCTTCCTATGTTAATCAAAATTCCGCTAAAAAGCCCTAGAAACCTTGTTGACCTTCTCAAGGATAGTCTTGAGAAGTATGAAAATTTGTCGCCAACATGGGAACATACCAGAGTTATAAATATTGTACAGGTCATCGTGCCCTTTTTTTTACTGAAACAACATATATCAAATTTATGTGCTGTTGTATCGGGCTTGTACTGTTTTGAATCTCAAGAAGTTTAAAAAATTAAATTACAAAAAAAAATTAAAATTTTAGTTTACCGGGCGGTTTTTCACAAAAAATACTGATACCACTCGGTATTTGACGGTTTAGAGTGGTATTGACCGGTATTTGATTGGTACAATACCTGACAATAGCTTGTACCATTTTTTTACCAGTGCGGTATGTTTCGGCCTATACCAAACAGTATGGTACAGTACTTATAACACAGGAACATACTCATAATTACATTGTTGACAAGCTTAATTTTCCTTACAGAAGACAACTTCTTTAGGCTCTGTTTGGATCTTGAAAAATTTGGTAGAAAGAAAAAAATTTTGGAAAGTAACTTTTTTTTTTGGTTTGGTTTAGAGAAAATCACAAAGAAAAAAAAAAATATGGATGAACATTAGGTGGAAAAATTATTAGAAACAAGAGATAAAATTTTCCTCACAAAATTATGAGGAAAGTTTGGGAAAAGTTCCTGACAGAATTCCCGACCTCGTCCCACTCCACGATACTTAGATGATATCAAGAAAATTCAAGTACTTTATCAACATGCAAACTTCTCATTCAAATGCTTGTATTTTTTTCTCAATCCAAACAGAGATAAGAAAAAAACTCACTTTCTCCCTACTTTTTTTTGCTTCACATTTTTTTTCCTTCAACTTTTCTTTCCCCTAAATTTTCTAAGGAACAAATGGAGCCTTAATGGATCTTACCCTAGTAGTGATTTTATTAATAAGAACCTAACTGCCTTGTTTATTTAATTTCTGGGGCTTCAGTTGCTTGAAAAGGAGAGCCTCAATTTGAAAATCAGTAATACAAAGCAATTATTGTTTTGTGGCCTCATCAATTCGAGCAATCACCATATTAGACCTATAAAGATTAGGCTCTGAACTTGAACACCTTCAGAAATGAAAGAAGGTAGCCTAATACACGTGACACTCCTAGTATCATCACGGCAAAAAAGTAGGCCATTATCTATAAAATTGAGGTTACACAACTGTAACTTTTACATTCAAGGTGAAACAAAATGCCGACTGTTCAGTAGCGACTTTCAATGCTCTAACCAAGTACTCTATAATTAAGACAAATAAGAGGGGGGACATAGGGTCTCCCCATCTCATCCTTCTTTTGCTTGCAAAATAGTCATAGCTAATGCCATTGAATTTAACCACAAAACATCACGGAAGATATATAAGCGGTCGCCTAATGCTATGCAAATATAAGTCGTGTTGCAACATGCTATAGGCCTTAACTTAGAGAGGCTAGCAAGATATTGTACCCTTGGAACCATGGAGAGAGCAGCAACATTAATACGTTAAAGTCATTTGCTAATCTCACAAAATCCCTCATTGCTTTACATATAGCCTACCCAGTGACATTCTAGCCTAGGTACTTTAGAAAAAGTGACAGCCAAAGCCATGCGACCTGGGGCTTTCGTTGTTCACAATGATAGACATCGCCACTCGAATGTTCTCATCTATACAACGCATGAGGAGTGTTTCTCTGTAAGAAGCTGATAAGCAATGGCTTTGTAAACTATCCTTAAGAGAGGGTTTATAACAAGTGATTTCTATCCCCAAGAAATCAGCAAAATGCCCCAACAAAATATTAGCAATTCCCTTTTAGTTGTTGATTAACTATCTCTGGCTATTATTCGTAGCCATACACAATTACATGGTGGTTTTTGTGAGCCAAACCAGGATAAAAGAATGCATTATTTTGGCCTTTTTTTTTTTCAACCATAAATCCTAAAATTTCTGCCTAAAGGATTACCTTTCAACCCTAACTACAAACTCAAGATGGTCTAGCAAATAGTTCAATGTTTGATGGCGCAACCTGGACTGCTAACTAAACATCCTGAAGTGGCTATCGAGCCATAACTACCTTCCCTTGAATAATTTAAGCAACAAGATTATCTTATTCTCGCATATGGATATTAGATGGGGTTTTCACTTATATTGCATTTTATTAGGAAGTAGAGCCAACAAAAATTACTTATAGGCATTAGCAAGTCATATTACACAACTTTTTTTTTTTATTTGAATATGACTTTCATTCGCGATACACTGAAGTCTCTAGAGAGAGAGAGAGAGAGAGAGAGAGCGCGCGAAAGAGAGAGAAGTCTCTACAGAGAGAAAGGCCATCTAATGAGAGTTGATCCTTTATGTTATGAAGAAACCACCTGACCTCCCTCGTTGTGCCTCCCTCCACTTGTCCAGCTTCAATGAATTCCCACCAACCCAGAAGGTTTTCTTTAATGGAGAACTTACATTGGTCCCCTCTAAATTCGCCTTCTATATCACCAATATCATCCATATATGGATCTGTACAGCGTTCACAGAACTCTTTCAAATCAACCTTCAAATTCAGCGTCAATTAATTCCCATACACCATGATCTAACCTTCAAAATGCCGGCATTGTGTAATGGTGGGATACATCTCAGAACATCTGGATCTAGATATGCTCAAGTGCCTAATCCTAGCTCATTTATGGAGGACAAGACTTCCATATCTGCTCAAAATCATATGCTTCCTAAGCAAATCCGTCCCCTAGTGAGCAGATTACCCCCTCAAATTTGTCAGATCTACACTAAAAAGCCCCTAGCTCTTCATTACGAAAGAGCTTCTGAGGGATCTCTAACCTCGTTTTTTTGCCTCTTCTTGTTCATTAACTCCTTACCCATTAGTGACCCTTTATTTTCAGGGTATAGATATGATTATTGCCAAGATCCTAGGCTCCAAATTACCTCCATAGCAATCCTTGAGTATGAATCCATTGTACCAAAGTGGTTTTCGAGCAATTAGGTGGGCTACTTCTTCGAATGGCTCTGGATTTATAGAATATAACCTGGGTTTATTTTCATAATGAGCAAGGAAGATACACCTAGACCAGGTGACATCATTCCTTTATTTAATTACTTCATGGTGATTTTCTATAAGTGGAGTAGTGTTGCTATTGTGATTCATGCGACTATACTATTCAATTTATTAAGCATTCTGTTCTTGCATTAATGAAATGTAAGATCATGGCTTGTTTAGATGTTGGTTGGATTAGTATAAATGCTAGCACTATATGTTCTCAAAATTACCACACCTGCCTTCCCATCTCTCTATCTACCCCATTGCGTCTTATAACCAATCTTTCACCAACTTATCTCTCACTGTCAAACAGTTCTGATGATAGTTTTGACTACCAAGATAATGTTCCCACTTCTGATCATCCTACCCAACCTAGAGACCCACCTTTGTTAGATGGAATTTGATCTCACTCAATAGCCAACCCGATTTAACCAGACACATTGCCTACGCAGATGCCCTTAAATTTGGTTTGGGAGGCAATGGTAATTCTCAAGTGCCCTCATCTGAACCAAAACCTTATACTAAACTTCCAAGAAATAATTCTACAAGGCTCCTTCCCATAGGTCAGACTTCTCACCAAATTACTCAGACTGAATCTGACCCTTCCATGCCCCACTTGTCTCCACACCCACCCCACATTCATATGGAAGAATTACTTACTTATTGCCTTCTTGGGAAAATTTAAGGGGAACCTCTCGCGTCGCCTGCTATTATTCACAAAACAAAAAAGGATTGGTACTTTGTCAAAGGGCATTTGACTATATTGATGCTGGGAATGACTGGGTTATGCTTAGGTTTGCAAACTCTGAGTATAGAATGCTTGTCTATGATTAGAGGCCTTGGCATGTGAACGGCTTAAACTTTGTCATCCATAAATAGAGCCCATTTTTCGACCTGTGTTTCACCTCTATTAGCAAAATTGACTAGTGGGTAAGAGTCCTTAGGTTACATGGGAGTTTTGGGATAAAGACTCTCTTGCTGATCACCTGAAATATGTGGGCCCCATAATTAAAGTCAATTAAAATACACTCTTGTGCCTTAAAGGCAAGTTTGCTTGTGTCTGCTTGAATATTGATATAACCCACCCCTTACCTGGTAGTCTCCCTACAGCTAGACGTGGACTGTCAATAAGAGTTCCCCTCATTTATGAGGGGCTTCATGAAGTTGCCCCTCGTACAGGGGAGAGTCCCACCAACTAGATAGTTGTCCCAAGCTACCCTCCCAGAAAAGAATTAAAGTTATGGTCCAAAAATTTGATGAGACTGATGATTATAGCGTTCCCACATGAAGTGGCAATCTAGCTCAATGTGTTTGGTGCGTTCGTGGAACACTGGGTTTTTGGCAATATGAAGTGCAGCTTGACTGTCATAGAACAGTTGCATGGCAGATTGATGAAAGACGCCTAAAGCAGCAAGTAATGCCTTGAGCCATATTAACTCACTAGCGGTGGCAGCCATAGAGCGGTATTCTGCTTCAGCAGAAGAGCGGAAAACTGTAGTCTATTTCTTTGTCTTCCAAAGAGATAGGGGAACCACCAAAAGTAACCAGATATCCAGTAATAGATCGTTTGGTGAGAGGACAAACGGCCCAGTTCGCATCACAATAGGCGCGAATATGAAGATTACAATCAGAATGTAATAAAATCCCATAACCAGGGGTACCCTTGAGATACCGAAGCACCCGTCTGGCAGCATTCATGTGTTCTTCTTTAGGTTCGTGCATAAACTGAGATAATGTATGGACAGCGTAACACAATTTAGGTCGAGTTATAATGAGATAGATGAGACATCCAACCAACCATCGATACCTGCTGGGATCATCCAGTGCTCGTCCCTTGGCAAGGGCAAGCTTATGGTTTTCCTCCATGGGAGAGGAGGAGGGCTTACTACCCAAAAGACCACTCTCCTCCACTATCTCAAGTGCATACTTATGCTGGCAGAGAAAGAGGCCACGTGGACCGTGGGTAACTTCAATCCCCAAAAAATATTTTAACGGGCCTAAGTCTTTGATTCGAAAACAGGCATTCAAGTATGCTTTGAACGCAGCACAAGCATGTGAGTCATTACCAGCCAAAATAATATCGTCAATGTACACTAGAAGAGCGAGGAACACCTTACCTTTTCGATAGGTAAATAAGGAGTAATCGGCTTCCCACAAAACCATAGGCGATAAGGGTGGAGGAGAGCTTGGCAAACCATTGCCTGTCGTAATCCATAGAGAGACTTACGGAGTCAACAGACCTAAGTCGAAGAACTGGAAGTGAAGCCAGGCGGTAATCACATATATACCTCTTCCTCGAGATCGCCATGAAGGAAAGCGTTATTGACATCCATTTCATGGAGGTCCCATCCTCGTGCCACTGCAACTGATAAGAAAACACACACACTTGAAAGTTTAGCGACAGGAGCGAAAGTCTCGTTGAAATCAAAGCCTTCCAACTGATGATCACCTCTTACCACAAGGCGAGCTTTGAAGTGCTCAATAATGCCATCGGACTTGTATTTTACCTTATAAAGCCATTTACAACTAATAGGTTTCTTACCAGGTGGCAACTCCTCTGTAGTCCAAGTCTGATTTTCTTTCAATGCATGGATTTCTTCTGCCATAGCGTGACGCCAACGAGGGTCTTTAGCAGCTTCGTGATAAGACCTGGGCTCAACAATCTTTGTAATAGTGGCAAGAAAAGCTTTACGGCTATTGGAGAATTTATCGCAAGTGGTGTAATTGATAAGAGGATAAGGAGTACCTGAAGAGCCTTGTGGAAGTGGAGTGGCGAGAAGGGAGTCATGGACTTGAGCGTTGTAATAAAAATAGTCACTTAAATGTGATAGCATTCGCCTCTCTCTACTGAGCGGAACATTCACACTGTCAGTGGGCTGGGATGCAGGAATGCTCCCCCTGTTTGTGGAAGAGCTCAGAGCACTTAGGCTGGGTCGTTCAGTTGCAGGCACTGCCCTGGCGATATCACGAACTGGGCTGGCAACACTGACAGGCCCAGTAGGTGGAGCTGTCCCGTTTTCCATGGGACTGGGCTCAGGGTCTATTGATCTTGCAAGAACCGGCGGCCCACTCGACACACCTTCCCGGGCAAGCTGTTCAAGCCCAGTTGCAGGTAGAAGCCCAGCTTACCGTGATGATGAGTCCCCTTCTTCCTGTAGCCCATACGAGCTCCCCTCACTGGGACTATGGTCGAGAATACCCCAGTCATGTAAACAATTATCATCAACATCTCGAGTGTTTCCAATTACCCGTTCTGCCTCAAGATGCCCATGTTTATGTGTGAAGAAGGGAAAATTCGTTTCATAAAATACCACATCACGGCTAACAAAAATCTTATTTGCCTCCAAATCATAAACACTTGCGACTTCGAGGAGCAAATTTATCCTTGAATTTTGGTTGAAAATAAGCATAGGCAAGACAACCAAACATTTTAATGTGATCATATGACGGTTTGTCATTAAATAGAATCTCGTAGGGAGTTTTTCCATTTAAAAGTTTACTAGGAGTTCTATTAATCAAATATGCTGCAGTAAAGATGCTTTCCCCCCTAAATTCGATAGGTAGATGTACTTGAAAATGCAAAGCTCTAGCTATGTTTAAGACAAGTTTATGTTTCCTTTCAACTCTACCGTTTTGCTGTGGGGTTTCTAAACAGCTTGTCTGATGCATAATTCTCTTTTGTTGATAAAATTGCTTCATGGGCCCAGAAAGGAATTCTAAACTGTTATCACTCCTAATTATCTTCACTTCCTTACCAAATTGAGTTTTAACCATGATCACAAAGTTTTGTAATAACATTGACGCTTTTCCTTTATCACGCATCAAGTAAACCCAAATACCTCGACTCGCATCAGCGATAATAGTAAGAAAATATTGGGCACCACATAAGGAAGGAACTCGATACGCACCCCAAATATTACAATGAATGAGTCCAAACAATTCCTTTTCATGGCTTTCACTAGTAACAAAATGAGTACGTGTCTGTTTAGCTTGAAACAAATATCACATGGTTCTTTATTACTGCAAACATTAAACTCTTTAGGTAACAAAGCTAAGACTTGATCCGAAGGATGTCCTAAGCACCCATGCCAAAGATTTTGAAGGCCTACTGCGTTGACTTGAGTAGTTAGTGAAGCTAGCTTGTCGACGTAGTAGACTCCTTCCCACAATCTACCCACTCCAATCAGGCTCTTCGTGGTACGGTCCTGTATAACACATAAATCCTTATCAAATATCATAATGCATCTTAATTCTCGACTTAATTTGGCCACAAAAATAAGATTACAAGCAAAAGTCAGCACATAAAGAACTTTGTTTAAATTTAGTTTGGAGCTCAAGCTTATACTTCCTTCGACATTTGCCATTACAGTTGTTCCATTAAGCAAATTTACAGGGATGGGAGGCACATTTTTCTTATCCCCAAGTGCTTGCAAATCGCCCGTCATATATCGAGATGCCCCAGAATTGACAATCCAAGCGGGCTTACCTTGCAGTTTCTCATAACCTGAGTTCGAAGGTTCAATTAAACTAAGGAGCCGCTGAACTTGCTCACTTGTGAACCCGGGAGTCACATGGTTGCTCTGCTCTTCAGCTTCGGCCTTAGATGCGTGCTGCTGCCCAGTCAAACTCTGCCCAGCAGGCCCGACAGAGTATGTCGTGACATGTCCAGTTCTTCGCCCACCGTTGGCAGCACCTTGTCCTCCACAAGCCCCTCTGTTTTGGTTGCGGCCTCTTTCACGTGTACGTCAGCCGGGTGGATACCCTATGATTTCATAACAGCTTGATTCATCATGGCCGAACCTCCCGCAATGCTTGCATGTCCCTCTTATGCTGTTCTTCCTGGGTTACAATATTAAAGATTCTCTCAAGAGGGGGCAATGGTTCCGTGGCGAGTATCTACCCATGAATTTGGGAGTACAGATCGTCATTTAGGCCAAGCAAGAATTGATAACACTTGTCAACCTCAAACATCTGCATGACTTTGGACGACACATTGCACTGACATTCCTTGCACGTACATCCACTACACGTACAGGTAGGAACCTTGATATGGTTGTTGAGTTCAGTCCACATTCCTCTTAGTTTTGAGTAAAACTCGACTATGCTCATCCCACCTTGTCTACATTCAGCTATATTGGCCTTCAACTGATAAATTTTTGGGACACTTGCAACACCATATCTCTTTTGTAAGTCTTCCCACATTTCTTCCGCCATCTCGGCATAAGCCACACTAGGCCGTAGCTTCCGATCAATTACGTTTAGGAGACCATAGAATTCACCATGTCCCAAGCATGGAATTCAGTAAAATCGCCTTCTTTGACGTCCGGTTTCTTCAAGGTTCTATTTATGAACCCAAGTTTATTTTTCGACTTCAAGGCCGTACGTATAGCCTTCTCCCAAAGATCGTAATTTTCACCGTCAAATACTTCTGCTGTGATTAAAACACTTGGACCATCAGACGGATGAAGGTAATAGGGTGACTGCGGTTCGATCACGAACCTTTGTTTTCCTCCGTCTTTAGTCATGATTTGTTTGATTGAAGAAGGATAATCACACAGATGTGTTTGAGTTTACTGCTCTGATACCATAAACGAAACAAGAAGAAGGTGGCTAGCTTTTCACGTGAGCCGTAAATTGACGTACTCTGCTGCCTTGTATATGTTATTCATTCATGCTGAATATGTACATATCCCTAGGTTATGCAAGGGACTCCTTATGATATTAGGAGTTAGGAAAGTGATAAGATTTTATCCTAAGAACTAACTAAAGGGGGAATAAGAAAATATTACATAATATTACATCAAAATATTTTTACAAGATATGATAATATCATAATAAACTAAGGTTCCTTCTTCCTCCTCTAGTGCCCCCCTGCACCGACAGATAATTGGGTCATGCTATCCCCAACGAAAAGAGTTAGACCTCTTCATGGCCCTCACCATAGGAAAGCCTCCAACTTGAACCCTCAGGCTACTACTCCTCTTCAATCTGTTGCCCCAGCTCTGACTCATGTGGCTACCTAACCTGTTATGACTGAGTCACAAGGGGTCCCAAACCCGACTGACCCCAATAGGATTATTTTGGCAAACCCTACTACCATGATGCCTCAAGGTGACACTTTTCCTAATTCTAACCCTCTCCTTGCTATGGAAGATGATGTGGATGAGGGTATGGATGCTAACGAAAATGTCGATCTGTTCCTTAATCTTGAGAATATTGAGAATGTGGAAATGTTAACTGACTCTGCCAAAAGAAAGAGGATTGAAAAGGGTGAGGAGTGCAGCTTACAAGCCTAATTGCATTTGAACCTTCTTTTTTTTTTTTTTTTTGGCTGATAAATATGTACTTTTCTTTTCTAATGACTGGATCTTCCTTTTTGCTCATGGTATTTCTTACTATGTGAAGTAGACATCCCATCCAGATATTTAAGCGGCTCTCTCTTTTATGTACCCTTCTAGTTCTTGTATTATGGATTCCTGCACTTTATGCATACCGCCTAGTTTTAGGATGGTTCATAACTTTTGGGATGCAAATGTTGGCATCAATTGGAGAGGAATCTGTATTATCGGCCACTTTGGTGCTGCTTATTATTATATAACCAAAGTGGACTGTTATGATGATTATGGTTTGGATTTGAGTTGTTCAACCCATCCCTATGCACATATTTACTAGCTACGTTGTGTCGTATCTTCTTTGATACTCAGTATTATGACTATGTACATGCAAATGGGTGGCTGCGAGGTACTACCTAAGCACAATAAAATTAGTGTTACTCCTTACTTTGGTGAATAGCCTAATTTTTGGAGCTTATGGTATAGTCCCCCACTCATTTCACAGTCAATGATGCAAGTTAGTAAGTCCAAGACTTCCCCTCTAAGTCCCTTTTTAGGATGCTTACCATATTTTTAGCATAGTGATTTATCACTATCCTACATAATGGACATGTTTTTTGGCCAAGTATTACTTTATGGAAATTACGTGATGTGCCTAATGTTTTTTGTCAGGAAATTCGCAGCTGTTACTTTATAAAAATTTCCTGATGTGCCCAATGTTTTTTGTTAGGAAATTTGCAAGGATTATGACTGGAAAAATGCTGGGAATCCAGCCTATGAAATTCTATTTTGCGAAGGTATAATACTCACTATTGCGAGAGAAGGGCTTCGCTATTCCAAGGCTATTTAACATGCCATTCCAAGGCTATTTAACATGCCACCTTCGGGCTTCGAAAAATCGAGTATACAACTCATGTAGTGTTTACTATGACAACTTTATACAATTTGTTGTACATGACTCACTCAATGTGCTTTTTAATCAAAGAATTTGCAGCTCTTTTAAATTGTCTATATATTAACCAGAATACACCCCTATTTGGTGCCAACTCCACTGAATTCATGAAGGTCAAAACCCGTGGTAAAGATTCAAAGATTGGTAATGGGCTGGCAAGCTTTCTTCTTCATTCAACCCTTGATGTTAGCATGGACACCATTGCTGAGCAGTATAAATTTCAGCATATGCTTAGCTTGTGTGTGAATGACAAATGCCTTGCTAATTTTTACATTTGCTTCAGCATCAAACCAATTATTCCAACACTATTATTGGTAGTGTTTGAATTTATTGTCTACTATTATTCAAAAATCATTGTATATTATTGTTGTACACATGGGAATCAAGATTTCCCCTGGACCAACTCAAGTATCCTTCGACAACAAATGGTACGCCGACAAATGTTTTTTGCTTATGATGTTTTGTTATGAAAATAATAAGTTGGAATATCCAAGGTGTTAAAAAACTGCAAGTTGTTCAAGAAGTCCAATTCCTAACAAGAACTCATACGGCAGATATGATCTTCTTGTTAGAAACAATGGTCAATAAAAAAATATAAAGAAATTTTACCTCTAATGGGATTTGAGCATTTTGACTATGTCCTATCGACTAATCATACAGGGGGAATTGCAGTACTATGGAATAATGGAATAATACATGCATTTACTCTGCTAAAAGAATCACGAGCAATTCACATGCTGACACATGATCCTAAAAAAGCACAAAATTCAGTAATTTTAGGAATTTACACACCGGTTCAGGCGAGAGAGAAAGATAGGTTCTGTGAGCACCTGGTACAACTTAATCGTGTTATTGATGTACCCTGGTGTTTCATGGGAGACTTCAATGAACTTGCCAACCCTAATGAAAAAAGAAGGGGATAGACACATCTTAACAGCAAGTTCCAAAGACTTAATAATTTTCTCTCGGCTATTGATGCGGAATCTATCGAAGTAAATGGAAAGTTGTTTGCTTCGAAAAAGAATGCACATACTCATCTTCTTTATGAAAGATTAGATAGAGCTATAGCTAGAAAAGATTGGGCATCCATTTATCCCAATGCTTTTAAGATACATGGTAGCTTTATATGCTCAGACCATAGGCCTATCATAGTTTCATCTAACCTCAAGCAGGAAAGGCAAAAAGCATCCCCTTCTGATTTCAACACTTTGGGTGCAAATACCAACAACTTGATACTATAGTAGCAAAAAGCTGGAAGAGCAATTTCAAAGGAACCAACATGTTCAATTTTGCTAAGAAACTCAAAAACATCAAGTATAAAATCAAAGGTTGATCGAAAAATCACTTTGGTAACTTCCGTGAAAAACTGTAGAAAAATACGCAAAAAATAGATTACGTGGAAGACAAACTCCTTTCAGATCCGAATAGCTATAGACACAATTCTTAGATGTTATGACTGTTGAAACAAAGAGAAAAAATTATGCTTTTCAACCAGAAATATTAGAGCAAACTATGAAGGAAACAATGGTTAGTAAATGATGATAGAAATACTAAATTCTTTCAGCGTGGAACAAACTCTAGAAGAAAAAAGAAAATGGTCATCAAACTTTGAGATGACAGTGGTATATGGATAGATGAACATAAGGCAATAGCTGAAAAATTTACATTAGATTACACCAATAGGTTTAAGTTAGTATATAGCAACCAAAGAACCCTACCTAATATTGGTATCCCTAATCTGATTTCAGACCATGATAACAGTGAACTTATAAGAGTCCCAAATTCAAAAGAAGTCAAAGAAGCCGTTTTTAGCATTGACTCTAAGAAAACACTAGGAAATGATGGTTTCGAGTTAGGTTTTTTTAAGAACTATTGGCATATTATAAAAAAAGACTTGTTCAATTGCATCCTTGAATTCTTTACTAAAGGAAATTTTCTAAAAAGAAATTAATCACAACTTCATAGCACTTATCCCAAAAGTTGACAATCCTGTACAAACTAGTCAATTTAGGCCTATTAGCCTCTGCTTAACTACCTATAAAATTATTGCCAAGATCCTTATCAACCAATTGAGGCCACTACTCCATAAATTGATATCTCCCTTTCAAAGCGCCTTTATCCCAGGACGTTCTATTCATGACAGCATTTTACTATCACCTGAAATAATGCATAAATTCAAGACCCTCAAGAGTAAATCATCATAGATAGCAGTCAAACTTGATACGAAAAAAGTATATGATAGAATGGAATGGGATTTTATTTTGAAATGTATTTAAGAAATGGGCTTTCACCCAATATGGAATAGCAGGATTCAAGCATGTATTTCTTCAGTATCTTACTCTGTCATTGTAAACGATGAAACTAATGGTTTGTTCACCCCGACAAGAGGCATTAGACAATGAGATCCCATTTCCCCATATATTTTCATTACATGTATGGAAGCTCTACATCTCTTGCTAATGAAAGAAACGAGCTGGCGGAAATCAGGAATAGGGTTTAAAATTTACCCGAGGTCTCTCACCATTCCTAGCCTGCTATTTGCAGATGATTGCTTATTTTTCTGCAAACCAACTATAGTAGTTGTACAACTCTGAAAACAATCCTGGATAAGTTATGCTCTATTTCCAAGCAACTAGTTAACTACCATAAATCAATACTTACGTTCTCACGCAACACCTCTACTACACAGAAACAAGTAGTAACAAGCATCTTCAACATTCCACATAGCGACTCCCTAGGCAAGTACCTAGGTTGTCCTCTGTTTCAAGGTAGACCTACTAAATCCACCTTCCAAGAGATTATTCACAAAGCCACTGCTAAACTACAAGGCTAGAAAGTGAACTGCTTATTAAAGCAGGAAGAACAGTATTAATATAATCTCAACTAGAATCATTACCAGCACACACAATGCAGTGTTTTCAATTTTACCAATGATTCTGGCTTATGGGCTCGAACCATGATAGCAAAATATCTCCACAATGTGGACTTCCTTAAATATAAGAGAAAAAGCAATGACTCACCAGTATGGAAGAACATTCTAAACTGCAGAAATTTAGTTAAGTCAAGGTGTTATATGGAAACTGGGGAATGGAGAAAGCATTTCTTTTTGGTATGATAATTGGATAGAAAATAAGAACTTAGTTGACATCCTAGGTGTGCATGAAGAAAACATTCCTAACCCACTAATTAAAGTCTGCGACTTTATCTAGCAAGACAAAGGTTGGGACATTCCCAAACTTATCCGAGCCCTCAATAATCACCTGATCATTCTGAAAATACAAGGAATTACTATTCCTATTCACAATACCGAGGATTCCTTTTGCTGGGGGCTAAATAGTTCAGGCAATTTTAGTACTAAATCCGCAACATGGATAGCACAAGATACACATCTAAATGACTCTTCTGAATCGTCTTTTAAATGGATTTGGCACATAGACACCATGTCAAAAATTAAAATTTTTTTATGGCAGCTATGCCATAAAGCAATCCCTACCAGAGGGACCTTCTAAAAAGGGGACTGAACATTGACCCAGTTTGCCCCACTTGCTTGGGTGACATTGAATCAACTGAATATCTCTTCGACGAATGCCATGTGATTAAGAAGGTCTAGGAACTAGCTGATAAACGTCAATGGTTCCCAATTCAGGTTTCACCTAGTGGGTGTCATGAGATGGCTGATGCCCTCAGAGGGTAAAGTCTTCGCGAAACCCAAAGCTGCTTCAAAACTTTTCCTTTCTTATCTGGAGCCTATGGAAAGATAGGAATGCAATAGTTTTTGACAAATTTTTTTTTAACCCTCTAGGGTGCTTAGTACAAGCAAAAAAGGCAAATGTTGAATGGAGAATCCGAACTTGCATGTTGGAAAAATACTACAATAGGGGATCTTCTTCCCCCCTTTCCACCTCAATCCACCTTGTAAGGTGGGACTCTTCACTCCAGGATTCGTCAAAATCAACTTTAATGGATCACTCATCAATTCATCGGCATCCAATGGATATATAATATGTGATTGGACTGGGAAACTACTCAAAGCAGGAGCAGCATATTATAGGAGTACTTCAATACTTGTGGCAGAAGCTAGAGCGCTTAGAGACAGAGTTAACGCAGCTATACAGGCCGACCTCAATAATATTTGCGTCGAAGGCGACAATCTTATAGTTATCTGGGCATTGAAAGGAAATATCTTTGTCTCGTAGCAAATTTCCAATATTATCGAAGGTGTTCGCATTTGGCCACACCAAGGTTACCATTTTAGCATAAATCATATATATCGAAAAGCAAACATGGCAGCAAATTGGCTATCTAAATTTGGACATTCTATAACAGTCTTTTTCTCTTCAAATGTATGTTTGTCCCCTGATCTTAGGTCTATCTTAGCAGAGAATATAGTTCGACGTACTCCTGTGAGAAGAGGCGTCTAAGAGTTATTCATTGTTTCATGATTTACCATTGTGAAAAAATAAATATTAGACAACTTTTTGGAAAAAGGAAAATAAAATAATATCCTGCTATAAGAAATATATATATATATATATATATATATATATATATATTAAATTCTAGTAGTGTATGAATGAAATCGAATCACTGGATGACCTTTTGTAAAGAATGTCCAATGAGCAGTAGGGTTTGAGAACTACAAGTAAACCATCACTAGAAGCACCCTCCTACTACGTCTAATTCGAGATGCTGTCTATTACATCTAATTCGTGATGCTCCAACATCTTAGGCCTCGATAAAATCAAATTCTAATCAGGACGTCCTTCCAACATTCTCATTCCTCTTATTGAGTATATTGAAAGCCAGACACGCAACAATATTTAGGAAAATGAAATCTTTAGCCCCGTAAGTTGTGTTATTCAGGGAGGAAAAGAGCATATGCAAAACGGAGAATCAGACTTAGATGTCGGTTGATACTCTTTGAGGCACCTTCTTCCCATTCACCTCAATACACTTTGTGAGATGGACAACTCCTGCAAAATTCTCCAAAATAGATTTTGACGGATCACTCACTCCGCTTTCAGCAACAAGTGGTTCATTGTTGTGACCGAACGGGTAAATACACTCTAGGATGGTGTATACTAATGTTCGCGTTCACTTGGGAGTCGGGACAAGCTCTACTGGAGCGGGGTCATACTCCTTGGCAACTATCAAACATGATTACAAATATTCACGTTCGCTTGGGACAAACTACAAGCACAGCAATCACGCATGCTTTTACAGAAGCAAATATGGCAACACAGTATCCAAATTGGGGCACTCAGTCATTAGTTCTTTCTCACCGGACATACATTTGCCCCACATTTACAGTCAATTTTGAGTTGATGTAGTGGGGCATACTCTTGTAAGAAGAGTTGTCCAACTACAACCACCGCATCTCTAATTTCTCTTATCTCTAATTTCTCTCCTCGAAAAACCACAGCCTCCGTATCTCCAATTCTGCATTCTTCACAGTAACTGTCACCCTGATCTTGAAAACCTCCTACCCTTGCCCACAAAACGGCATTATCAGGAAAGGAGAACTTATCATTGAATAAACTTATTCGAACATTATGATGTTCAAATACATGAACAACCCCCAAGAAGGGCAATACTTCAACTGCCTTGAAGACTCTGGTTCTCCAGTATTGATGTCTGGTACCATGGTGACATTGGTTTGCTCAAGCAATACAAATTCCACCTCAATAGGGAAACAAAACCAGATGAGAATTGTCCCCATAAACGTTCTTAAAAAAGATGGGGAAAAACCCAGAAAGAACAAATAAATCCAGCTTTCCATGAATTAGAAACTTGTCCCATGCTGTCAAAGGGAAGCTTCAGCCTACACCTGGATCAACACAAGTAGGAATAGCTCTTAGTTGGTACAGAAGCACAAAGCACAGAATAGGGAATCCGGATTCAGAATTACAATTAGAATGCAAAAGTTTTCTAAATTATTTATAAATTCCACATTATGCACGAGTATTACTGCAGTGTTTAAACTCAAAGTAATCACCAAACTTTTCATTCACTTCAAATATGCATATCTGACAGGTAATCATTCAGTTTAGACTTAAAATACAAAACTTTGGAAAATGAACAAGTCCAGTCCATGTGGCACACTTGATATTTTGACAGTGATTAAATCCGAATTAGGACAAGATGAAGGAAACAGCACTTTGAGCAAATCTCCATACCAGTGGAATCTCGTGTGATTAAGAAATAGGATCATTTTGCCATGAGGATGGCAGGGCACAAAGTCTAGAAGACATGAATCATGGAACAAACAGCTACTCGTGAACCCTATTCAGATCCCAGGGAAGATCTCAAGGAACACAGCCTTACTTCTATCACTTAGATTCACAAAACTGTCGTAGTGAAAAACTGGCTCCAGCAAAACCTAGATTGAGTTCCCATACCTGATAGCACTGACCAGATTATGTCAGTAACTCCCTTGAAAAAATAAGGAGTTATCGTCATAGTTTTGAGGTATTTATTCCTAAACATGTACAGAAGATGCTGCTTAGAACCTGCCAGTAGACACAAAATAGAGAGAGAACAAAGGGAGTCAGCATCGGACATTCAATAAAAGCCCTTGGAAGTTTCTCTACAACATCCTAGAATGACCACAAACCTTCAAGTAGAAATCACACAACCACCAAACAAACTCAAATAATAGTATAACTTTGTTTACTCACCTTGTTGGGATTTGCTTATTTCTTTATCCTATTTTGCATCATTTTGACAAATATCGCCTTAGCCCTGCCAGAGTCCCCCCTCCCCCCCCAAAAAAAAAAAAACCCAAAAAAAACACAAACAAGTTAGTGAAATAATGACCTAAGAAATGCTCATATATGAGTAAGTCAAAAGATAAATAGTTACCTCACATGATCATGACATATGCTTCCTCCTGAGTACTCGTCCTTGAAAAAACAGCAATACTGTGGCCAGGGTTTCCTCGCAAGCTCCAATGACAAAACGGAACTACTTCCCACATTCATCTCTTTGGCTATGTGCACGATTACACAGAAAAATGTTTAACATGAACAGGATAGCATTCTCCGTTCTAAACTAGATGCCACGCGAACAATGACGATAGGCACCTATTCCAACCTTGACACACTCATAGATATTTCATTATTCACATTTCTACAAAGATGAGACGATTAATCACTTCACTAAGACCAAACTCAAGCATTCAATGTGATCCTTATCCATAAGAATCTTAAAAACAGCAGCTGAAGCCCACAGAAGAATCCAGAAAGATTTCTTTCACATTGCAGAACGCGTTGGAAGAATGATCAGGAACCGTGATAATAATCATTGCTCAGCAGAACTTGGAGCCCCTGTATAATTTCCTCCACATAAGAGAACTTGTAAACAGGAAAGTATGTTTTGGATGATGCAAACCAACAAAATGCCCCAACTACTTAGCGGCTAGTTGCCTCTTTTGCAAGCCGTACCAAACGCAGTAGTCCCTGAACATCATGGAAGTTAAAATCTAAAGCTCTCTTTAGGGAAGCAATTACATCCTTTGAATCTGCCTGATCCACTTTAACATTAGCAGCAGCAAAAGCCATACGTGACTTTCTTGAAGCTTCCATGGCAAAATTTACATCCTGAGCCTGCAAAAGATCACATATAAATGTAGGACAGCTATAATATGATAACACAAAGTCTACACTAGAAGAATCTGCCTCATGCAGACTACAATCAAGCTTTGACAAACAAATTATAGCAATATGTTAGAAGTTACAGGAATCACTTTACATGTCGCCTGAATTCGATTTCAGAGTAAAAGACAGAACAGACTTAGGGTCCATTCTTTTCGTTGGTCTTTTCAATTTATCAACTTTAACCTCCTTCAAGCCACTTCAACCCACTTCAATAAAAAATACCAACTTCAATCCACCTCCTTCAAAATTTTATTCTCACTATTTTAACCAACTTCAAAAAATATACCAATTTCAACCCCCTTCAACCAACTTCAACCTTCTTCAACCCTGTTTCAACCTCTTTCAACCCACTTCAACCCACTTCAACAAAAAATACCAACTTCAACCCACTTCAACTTACCTCAACCAACTTCACCCTTTTACCAACCCCAATTTACCAACGAAAAGAACAGGACCATATACGACCAAAAAACAGAAACAAATGTTGAAAGCCAATGAGACCAACTTGCCTTATTGTTATTTTGGTTGTTGATGGACTATTCAATGTTTGGTTGTTGATGCAGTTAGTTGATGGTCTAGAATTCAGCTTTATATGTGATATGCTTGCTCAAGTTAGTTGAATAAGTTAAACGTCATTTAATGGCATAAATTCATTTCATCATTTAGTAGATTATAAATGTATATCACACAAGATACTAAATACTCTATGATCTAGACAAAAAGTTAACTCATCAATTAAATTTAAACAAAAAGTTAACTCATCAATTAAATTTAACGTTCACGATTTGCATTACAAAAAAAAAATGAAAAATTATCAAAGATTTTTAGTTTGTAGAATCACAAGAACAAACCAAAACATTACAGTAAGTGAAATAATGCCCTCATAGCTCATGTTACACTCCAAACAGCTTTCTATCAGTCATCTCTATTGGCTAATGCTGTCAACCAATTTAATTCTCAAGTAGGACATACATCACACGTGCTTTTATATTATACCTTCTAGTGCCGTTGGCATCAGAATTAAGCATACCAACAACAAACATATGCATAACTCTTATCGTCACACAACACATAACAGCTCCTAGTGTGGGCCCCACTTCCCTGAAGTCTAGGAGCTCCAAATATAGGCGGCCTTGCCCATGCGAGCACCACTACCCACACAGAGACTGCGGGCAGTGTCATGATCAATATATTATCATAAAAAGTCAATTCCATCTAAATTGAAGAAGATATGACAGTTGACATTGCAAGCTAATCAATATCCATAAAACCAGTCAATCTTTAAGCACACATAAAACCAGATGTAATAACCCATGCAATAGCACAAATGAATACATTTTTACTCATAATTATTCATGCTATCTTAGGAATGACTTATTTATGGTCCCCACAGTTAATTGAGTCCCAGTTTCAATAGTACAAGTACAACAACAAATAGATATGCCACTAAAGTTTCAAACATATGTAAAATATACACTTACAAAGCTCAGAAGTCTTTTAAAGGTCGGACGATTCTTGGCAGCAATAACAAGATTTGCAGCAAGTTGAGGAGATCCATCATTTCTCCCTTGAAGATCCTTATCCATAGTTGCTGAGTTGTTTAGGTTATCAATATCAGAAGCAGATGATGAAGGAGACTCTCCTACACAGTGCAGCATCCATAATTAGTTCTCATCTCGCAAGGCATTGAAAATGTGAAAGTTATCATCAGCAGGAGCTAATTAAGTAGTCAATGGACAGAAGATGGCCAGATGCTTCCATATCCTACAAGAGGGCCCTAGAAACTAAACATACACCAGATGAAAATATGCTGCACTTGAGAAAACAAAGACTAGTCTGAATCAAGCTTCTTGCATTCTAGTTCAGTCGAATTTTTCTAGCACCCACACCAACAACAGGGTTTAGATGGGAGGCAGCAAATTCATTTAATATCGCCTGGACTACTATGGGAGAGAGGAGGAGTTGAGACAAACAGTTCCCAGCTTTTGTGTTCGGAATTAGCACATACACATTTAATTAGCACTCCTCACACCAAAACCCAGCTGAAGCCACAAATTCTAAAATCTGTATGCTGGTGCTGAAAGGTTAAATGAACGGCGCATTTGTTACACAAAGCCTCATCATATCCAGTCATGGAGACCTTCAAAGCTCACACAAAGATAGATGAGCTGGTATGCAGTAAATCCTTCACAAAAGCTTATCCTGTAACAGTTTTACCTCTCTATGAGAGATTGTGTTGATTCAATTGAATTTTAAAAGAAAGATGCACAATACTGATAGCCAGCTTTTTTTACAAAAATACTCAGTGTCCAAAAGCATTTATGAAGCCAAAGATGTTTTCTTTCAAAACCATAAGCCTTGCAATTGATTCCAATACAGATAAAGCACTCCCCCCCCCCCCCCAAAAAAAAAAAAAGAAAAAGCAAAAGAAAAGAGAAAAAAGGCGAGACTTGTAGCAATGTCGCGTTGACACCCAGAAAAAGATAACATGCCTACGGAGGACAGTTCTGCTGCAATAGTGTTGGAACAGTTCATAATCAAAAGATTCAAAAAACGAGGTCACAGAAAGCTCTGTTCAGACAAACAGGAAAGAACAAACACAGCTAACAGCTTACATGCCCTACACTGAAGTTTATCCCATTACCTGGAGGAACCATCTGTAGAACAGTCTGCAACTCATGTCGATCTCTACTAGCTGAGTGATGTGAAGAATATATTACTCGCATATATGCCACCTCCATGCATTTGTATGCCAGTGCAGCCGTAGCCATGTCTTTACACTTCTCATACTCATGGGCACAAAACCTTTTTTTGGGGGGTTGGGGGGGGGGGGCAATGGGTCAGCTAGAGAGTCCAAACCAAAGATCATATAAACTTGAAAATGTAATCCATTGCTGCTTGAAATAGACAATTACCGAACACAAAGTGAAGATACAAGCACCAAAGTGTTTGGAAAGTTTTATCAGATGATTTCTTCTGAGGCAAGGAAGGAAAATTTTCAACTAAACTAGACCCAACAAATGCCCAAAGTTCCAACTAGGAAAGTCGTGGCATGGGGGAACTGAAGTGTGGGCAAGTCAACTGAACCAAACTTGCTCCTGAATTTAAGAGGTTATTTCATCACACACACTATACATAAACCCCATTGATTACCTACTATTCCACAGAAAAGAAACCTTGGACAATTTAGCAAGGCAATAAATAAGCTTTAGTCCGCCATAATCTAAACTAAAAACAGTTGCCTAAAAGTGGCTTTTGCTAGAGAATCAAATGTTAGCATGAAAGAATCTTAGTGAGAACAATACAAACGATGTGATAAGCTAGAATCTTGGCTCACTATCTTTACCTTCATAACCTCATTTTCTGCAGAAAGGTCACAATCACTAGATATATCGCATCAGGGTTCTCTTTTTTTTTTGGGGGGGGGGGGGGGGACACTCTAGCTCTCAAGAATTAACTAGGACATAGTTAATACAGCTTCTTCTCCATCATGCAGATAAGCAAGTGCAGCATTACTCATCTTACAAACTTCAATGAAGAGGCTTTGAAGCATATATAAACAAATAAGAATTTGTATTATTTTTTTCCTGAAAGGAAAATGTTATGCTAACAATGAATTTATACAATATGACATGTACTCGACCGTGATTCACTAACTAAAAGTTCAAGTCAGACCAGAATCTGCAGACTCAATGGGTCATATGGCAACCAGGAAAAATGCTGTAAGGTCAGCCAACCTAAATGGGCATTATACAGGTTGTGCTGACATTTTTAGTTGACTTTATATGCTCATAATTCTAACAAGTAGGCAACCCTTAATGTAGCAGTGCAATCTGCAGAGAAAACAGTAAGCACGCGAGAGAAGCTTTTAGTTATCACTTACTCGCAGAGCTTCGCAGTGTCACTATATATTTTTATAGATTGCAACATATCCCCATGTTTTGTGTTCTCAGTTTTCCCAGATTCTAATAAGGATGCTCCATGAAGAAACTTCAGGGCTGCTTCAAAATAATAGCCCGTACTCTCTGTTGACCCAGCAGCCTGCTGCAGAAAGCAAATAATGCCAAACTTTTATATAAGATACTTCACGTTTCCTTTTTCTTTTCATGGGGTTTTTTTTTTTTGGGGGGGGGGGGGGAGGTTAGGGTGGAACAGAAAACAGTACTAGAAGTCTAGAACCACCTTTAGGCGATCAGCAAGGTGCTTAAGATTCTTGGCTTCCTTAATAGCATTGCCAGCAGCTTGACTAGCAGCATCCCTCCTCAACGGACTTGGAGCATCCTGATTCTTGATCCTGTGCCCATTAGATATCGGCTGCTTTGATGGAATATGACACGTTCCATTCTGGGTATCAACTTTTGTATCGGACTTCGACTCCTTTGGGAGATCATTTACACGGGCAGCGGAAGAACAAGCATTCATGCCATTGCCCTGCTTTGATCTCAGGCTATCTGACTTCTCATTTTTCTGCCGGTCAGAGGCAGGTAGATTTGACTTCTCTCTAGAAGATATTGACGCCAGCTGCTCAGATTTGCCAACATCAAACTTCTTTGAAGATCTTTTCTGATCGTACTCCTGCTGTGCTTTAGACTTCAGGACAGATGGCTCTTGCTTGTTGGACAGGAAATCTTTTTCAATTTCATCAACATTTGACTCAAACTTCTCTGGAGCTTTGATTTTTCCCTCCCTTTTTTTCTCTCCATAAACTGGCCCATTGTCACATGGGTTGTTGTAAGATTCAGACATCTTAACTTTGCCCTTGTCAGAATTAGATGCCGTGTTCTTGTCCTTGCAAAGTAAAGAGGACTCCTTCCAGAATTTTTCTGAGTGGGACACAGTAATATTGTGATCACCATCATCTCCCGTTGCCTCATTGACACGTCTATCTGAAGTCTGTTCCCCTGGGTCTAAGCTATTATCTTTCCTAATAAGGCCAGATTGACTGCCACCGCCTTGATAATCATCATCTGATAACTTAACAGAACTACCTGTTGCCAACTTAACATCCTTAACACTTACTTTCTCCACCATGATTTTCCCCCCTGATGTGAGCTTATCTGAATTTGAAATTCTAAAGGGAGAAGAAGAGACTGATTCCACTGGTGAGCCTTTTAACTCCTGGGACTTGGATTTGGCTTTAAGACAGCCAGAAACCTTTGATGAGCTTGATGTCGCTGCCACAGCAGGTGGTGCACAAGATGAACCCTTAAGTAAAGGCTCAGTGTAATTCAAACTTCGTTGAGATAGACTTTTACTTCTTTTCTCTGCCTTCCCATTTCTTTTACTTGTGCTAGATTCCTTGCCCCCGGACTTTGATATCCTATGTTTTTTCCTCCTCTGCTCATCATGATCCAGAACCAGCTTGCCTGATGATGGGGTAGAACTTGCAGGATCCTGAAAATTATCCATTTTTCTTTTTTTAGGGGCAAGGGTGCCACTATCAGACTTTTTGACATGCAAAGAAGCAACATCAGGGAATCCCCCAACTTGGATTTTCGACTTGTCAGAAGTACCTAGTGAATCATCATCCTTTTCATCTTTAGACTTCCAAGGAGAAAAGAATTCTGAGTTAGTCATCTTATCTTTTAAAGCTGAATTAGTTGCCAAACCAAAGCCTGAACTGACAGTCATCATATCATTGCCTTGATACTCGGCAGTTGCCCCCTCATTATCCTCACTTTGTATGATTTGTTTCTTGGTCCTCTTAGAAGCCTTAGGACACTCTTCATCTCGTTCCGTTTTATTTGATATCTTAGCATGACCTATGTGAACAACAAAGAAACCACTTGACCATCAAAAAAAATTTCTTTTTCCTTTGTTTTTTTTTTGGGGGGGGGGGGGGGAGGGCAGAACAAAGAGTATATATGCTTGAGATCTGATACCTCCACCAGAATCACAATGACCTCTGTGCTTATCCATTTTCTTCCGTTTATTAATCTCTCCATATGTATCACTAGACTTTGATTGTTGCAGAAAATCTGGTCTATTCATCACAGGAGATTCTTTTACTTCTGCTGAAGACCTCTCTTTTGCTGACTGCTGCTTCTTTTTACTGGAGCTTGGAGGTCGATGAGGAGAATCCTGGAAAGACGGCTTTGATATTTTTCTCGATTTGTCTATCATTTTCTCATCATTCAGCATAGCAGGATCAAATTTATCAGCTGTAATTATGCCAGTAGCTGGTCTATCAGGAGGGACATGGACACTGTTTGAGTCCTCTGCAAGCAACTGGTAATGAGCTCTCACAGCTTTAGTCGTCTCCTCGTCACTAATGCCACATCGATTCAAGCCAGGCCTAGCAAAATGTTTGGAGTCTATAAGCAAATTTAGAATAAAAAGGGGCAACAGCATACAGTTTTCATTAGTAGGACCTACAGATCACACACCCTCAGCAACTTCATGCATCCATGAACGCTCTCAAACAGTCCTTGGGCACTCTCAAGCCAATGCCGAGTGCACAGATGACACGAAGAGATTAGGTTTAGTCTCGGGTGGGGGTGCATACATTATGAGCAGATGAGCTATTAGTTACTATTCCCATCCAAGCATTACCCTCTCCAGGACTAAAAACACCAGAAAGAATTAAAAAAACACAAGCAATTAAATAAAATGTTCCCCATCAATACATGTCACACCCTAGCTTCTTCAGAACTCACATGTTAGCATGTTGTCCTTGACAGTGTCATCCTCTCATGTCTCTTATAGGTATCAGCGCTTTTTAGGGTAGGACACAAAGTTTTACTGATATCTAGGTCCATTATAATCCCACAGAAAATCACCAGAAGCATGAAAACTAGAAATTGAATAGACGTTAACTTGAAAACAGAACTTACAGCCAGGTCAGCATGCTGCAGTCCCACTTCTCAGGAAGGCTGTCCACTTTGGAACCAGGTGGAAGAAGTCTCCATGCCTGACACTTGTCGCAGCACACCCAATTGTCCTTTGAGTCAGCTCCAGCAGGTGCAGGGTCAGATATAGGCCGACCTTTCTCTGACAACATAGCAGTATGGGAGGACCGTTTGAGATCTGTCCCAGAACTCACTCCCTTATGGGCTTCCAAGGTACTTGTCCTTTCCTCAAAAGCAATCTCATTAGCTAAGGTAGCCTTCTCAACTACTTCAGAAGTCTTCAATCTATCTCCGGAAGGCACATCTGGAGAATCCACTACATCAGCTTCCAGTTCATTAATGTCCCCAAAGAAATCCTTGTATGTATCATTGGTTTTGCCATACTTGTCACTGGCTTTGCTCAATTCCCTTTGCAACGGAGAACTTTTCAATTCACTTTTACAAGCATGAGCCTCAACATCACTGTCCTTGTTTTTCAGCACTTGTGCATGATCATGAGCACCATCCATAGCAGCATTTTTGCTGGCAGAACTGCGAACTTGACTTTTCTTTGATTTCTTCTTGTCCACTGAAAACAACTGCTTATTGCCAGAGGATGAAGTTTTGTCAGCCTTCTGTTTCCCAGGATCTTTGAATCCACCTTTTGAAGTTTTCTTCAACTTCAAACCAACAGTGTCAGTGTTGGTTGAACTGGTAGCTTCACCTTTGCCATCTCTGACTTTTCTTGGATCACTAATCCTTTCATCTGGGATATCTAGAAGCCGATTATCCGCTACATTTCCAGTTGGATATGCCTTTGCATTTGACCTGTCAGTCACGCTAACAGGGATCGAAAAGGACTCCGAAGGCTCTCTTTTTGCTGCATCACAGCCCTTTTCCTTCAATGAATCTTTCACAGTCTCCCCCATGGTACTGTATGTGTTCGAAAGAAGTGGAAGCTTCAACGCATTCGAAACAAGCTCTTCACAAGAAGCAGCATCATTGTCAGATTTCTTCATGGAGGAATCAAAATCAGTATGTATGTTTTCACCCTCTCTCTTCACCCGCAAGGCATTTCTATCGAATAATTTCACACCATTCTTCCCATAAATTGTTTTGTTCTCCTTAACAGAGTAACACGGGAGCCCTACGACAGAGTACTCGAGGTTGGTCTTGAAGGAAGAATGTGTAAGAATATCTTCGAAGAGCTCCGGCCTATCAATCAATTGTATCATGTCATCAGGAAGAGGAGACAACAGGGAACTTCCACATATTGGAAATGATGTCATCATCTGCCACAAGAGACAAAAAGAGATAAGAAGCATATAGATGAAGCACTTGAATTTCATGTGAGAATCACCAGCAGAAGGGACAAGGGAATAATGAACTCACTTGGAGGATTTGATTGGGAGACTCATGAGGATGAATTGGCAGTCGATAAGATAATCCTTCACCTTCCATAGGGCTGTCACCAAATGATGAAGATGGAGAACCATCAAGGCCAAGACCGCTGTAGATTGCAGCACTTTTTTTCACTGACAAATTATCAGACCCCACTTTTATACGAACTTTAAGTGTTTTTTGGTCACGAGCTTCAGATTTGGGGGTAGAATACCCCAGAGACTGCATGGATTGCGTCTTTGTAGTCAGTCTATATAGACCACTTTGGGATGAGGGCTTGTTAGCATATGATGAAGTAGAACAAGTAGATGCAGATCCATGTTTGAGTGAATGAGGAGCACTGGTATGAGCCAGAGAAGCCTGATTGCCACCCTAAAAAGCAAAAACCATGGTTCAGACAAGTAAGATCCAGCAAACAGTCCTAACTTCTTTTGGATTAGAAATGGTTGCAGGACATCAAATAAGGCTCATCTTGGTGAAAATTTACGTTCCCAAAAAACTGGGGTTCTGTCAAAGATGGTGAATAACCATAGTATCACAACATACCTCCACCCATAAAAGATTTGGAGACTGTGGAGTATTATGTCTTTGGACTCTTGGTGGGCTTCTTGAATGAGACCAAACAGGTGATCGCCGATAAGTAGGCAAGAAAGAACCATATATATATATACCATATTTTGCACCTAGAATATTGTCAAATCACCAATCAAGCCTCATTAATGTAGCCACCAAAATGTAAGACTTAGATCTAGCTTGCATAGATGTGTCCAACTTACCTGAATTCTCAGCTGAAACCACACCTTCAAAATCTTTCTGAAAATGTCCCAGCACATTTTGAAGTTTCTCGTCCTTGAAAAGATTATAAATTTCTCATCAAGAATACAATGGAAGGTTGGACAACACAAAACATTGTGAAATGAAACTTGCTTCCAGTATCATAACCAGAGCAGTAGCCACAACACAAGAGTCAATACACAAAAAAGATTCAATTCCCCCCCCCCCCAAAAAAAAAAAAAAGGTAGCCAAAATAATTTAAACATTTTACAAAGTAACCAGAGAATTTCATAGAGCTGCCACATTCATGAACTAATTTTATTAGACTTCAATATACTGATGAGCTGTGTTACCTGGACTTACAGGGATCTGACAGAGATATATGTCCAAGGTTCCTAATTGGCTTTTTCTTTAAAGCTTTTTAAGGAGCTTAGACTGACTTGAAGTGTCAAGTTTTGCATAGTTGTCCATGTTTGAGTGTCAAGGGTTCCAAGATTTGGTAGAGGATGTAAACAGAATTTTCTTAGCATAGCCGTTTCGAGGGCCTAAAAAGTTCAGCTGCTAAAGACTGTGCTTTACCTAGTAGCGCCCACCCCACCCTCCAAGAAGGAAGGGGGTGAGGGGAAGAGGGAATGGGAAAAATAGAGACATAATACATATAGTATTTGGAATTTGGACACAAGGAAATGTCTGATGCTCCTTTTAAATGGCATATTTATACAATAAGATCCGCAGGCAAAATTCTTACACTCTGTATCATCCTAATTTAGAACAATACACTTAAACAAGATAAAGCCCTTCCATCAAGCATCAATTTGATTTAATAGACAGCAAGAAAAATTAACGCTATTATAAATTAGTAACTAATCCAATATATATTGTATTTTACAAGAGGATACCAACCCAAAAGTGCGATTATTTGATTTTCTGAACTTAAGCATTTACATTGATTTAAACGGCGTATAGCAAAATTGAAAATTGTGATTATAATGCAATGCCTCCAATAAGAGATATTGCTTCTAGAAAAACACAAATCTCAGGCTCAGTACTTATGTTACCTGGACATCATAGCCATGCCAGAGACTTGGTATTTAGACATGGCTACCACACTTGCACACTTTAATCAGGTTTAAAAAGAACAACCAAATTTCTTGAAAAAAGCGATGTCCACCCTTGGACATGCTTCCATGTTTGACACTACTTGAATACAGGTAACATATCCCAACAGCCAAAGAAAGTGCAAAGGCAGGGAGCTTCCAGGAAAAAGCACCAACAAAAAGTCAATTAATCTGACACTTCTCTACACTGGAATTATCGGGGATGAGTTGCCTATCATTTTCTGCCATCATATCTATACTGTTCACATGACATGGTGACATCAAATTAAATAGAATTCAAGGACAGACTAAAGTATCAGGTAGGTTGATTCATAAGCTATTCGTAAACGTTTACATAGAGTTATTCAAGAAGCTCAGTACGAGTGATTGAACAGAGACTGGAAGTCAATAATGACACCATTTATAGTCACCCAGACTTTGCATAGTTCAAGGTGATTTCTAAGTAGAGAGGCAAACAATTTATTTTTAAGGCTTGTTCTATCTCCATATTCTCCCCCCATATCATCTAGTTCAGGCTCTCGGTGGTTGGACCAGGGGATGTTGTGAGATTTTGTGTGGCTCAGAATCTTGGCCAACTAAGAAGACCAAAATTAAAAGGATGATCATTGCAAAGATGCGAATGATTAGATGGATGTGTGTCCATACAAGCTTGGATAGGATAAGAAATGAAATGGCTAGAAAGAAGGTAGAAGTGCCACAACTAGAGGATAAAATGCAAGAGGAAAGGCTAAGATGGTTTGGACCAAGGATTCAGAATGCAGTTCCGATCACAATTGTGCAAACAGGTGCAGCATCACGGACTCATTATATGCAACAGCCACGTAAAATATTGACATGGTCATGGAGGGAAAAGGCAATTCACTCAATTTCAAAACGTTGCTAACATGGCCGTCTTGTTGCAAAATGGCCTCATTTAGAATCCATACTTTGAACATTTCAAGAGGGGTATAGATACACCCATGAGGTAGGGTTAGAGGATCGACAGTTCAGAGTATGAGATGTAAGAAGGACCAAACAGGAATGAGAATACAGTTATGAAACTAGACATGAGCATTTACATGGCTTTGGACATGACTTATGAGCCTCTAAAAGCCTAGGATTAAGTTGAAAAATTAGGTAAGCTTGATAGGTAAACCCCTCTTTCATGTAGGCTCTTAGTAACAACACCTTAAGATCTAGCATGAATTTATATGTACAACCAGACTGGCCAACAAGAACTCTTTGATATTCCCTACAACCTTAGTTTAAAAAAGCGCAAGGTGAATCCGTGCGCAAAGGATCCCAAGCCTCGAGGCAAAGGACTGCGCCTCAAGGATGCGAAGCGCACTTCTGTAAAAAATACAAAAAATTTATTCGGAAAATATATTATGCCCAAACAAGATCTATACTTGCATCAATACAATGGTAAGATAACATTACCACCGGTATAAAGTCTAGAATGGTTGCAAAACAGTATAGCATGTGATATAATAATAGTATAGTTAAATCAAAATCAAAATGCTAAGGTATAGAAAAGTTTTTAAAATTTATCAAGATTGGCTAGTATGCACATACTAACCCAAATAGTAAAAATAAACCCCATACTCATTTTCAAAGGAGGAGAAAAAAGGTACCACCCCACTGCTCACCCACCTAATAATAAAAACACCCCAAAAAGGGGGGGGGGGGAAGCAGATATTAAAACAACGCAGAGAGAGAAGAAAAATTAGCAGCCTGCCCGCTTTTTTGAAGCCCTAAACCTGCACAAGCAAGTCAGCGGCTCCTGCAGCACTCACCAGAGCAGATCACCAGCAAATGGGAAGGCTGAGGTGCAGAAAAAGCTTGAGAAAGGAGCGTCAACCTGCTCTGTCTCCATTGAGCCACAATACAAGGCTACAATCAGAGAGAATTATGGTTTCCAAGAATTAGGGTTTTCAAAAAATTAGGGTGGACTTCGAAGCAATTTGATGCAATTGCATTGGGGTTTCTACTCGAAATCCATCAATCATGTCTGTGTAAGTTCTAATTTGGAGAAAATTTGGCACTTGATAGTCTTGATTACCAATTTCTCAAAAATCTCTCTCCACCACTGCGAACTGATGTGAAGCGACAAAAGCGCTGCACCTTCGCCTAGGCTGAGGCGCGTGTGAGGGGGCGCGCCTCCCTACGCCTTCGGAACGGCTTGGGGTCACCTGAGGTGCCGGCCCGGTCTCCTCTCGCCTAGGCGCGCCGCGCGCCTCAGGTGAGCTTTTTTAAACTAAGCCTACAACAATGCAAAATGCAGAATAGTTCTGGTTTGCTTTCATGTAGTGGCTTAAACTGTGATCAACATGCAAGTTTGAGATTTTCATACCATATTCTTAATTGATTTGAATGCTTTGGCATTCATTAGTAGCGTGGGTTTGTCACTTCTTGAATTTATCTCCTTCCCCTCCCTCAGTTTAATTTACACAAAAGTGAATCAAATAAAACCAAAACCAATTTCTGCATAACTTTTCGAGGGTCTATTGAAGTCAATCCCTCTGCTAGTATTCCTAATGTTCGCTACAATTGGATCTCCCCAAATCTACCTAAGTGAGATCCACACTAGGTGGTTGTGTTACATGTTTCACTTCAGGTTCTCCAAGAGTGTTTGAGTGCCTATGTAGAGTAAAAGAAACGGAAGTACATTGTTCTAGAAACTCGCTCATGTGCAGTGCCAGTTCTTTTATAATTTCCATATGGCATACCTGGAACATAGAAAGCAGCAGAATTGCACAGTAATGGAGACAGTTTCTCTAGCATGATGTATAAGGACTGATTTAGTGAAGATTCTTGTTGACTTAACAAAAAATTATGGTGAAAAGAGTCCAGGCTTGCTTCATGATGCCAGTAGAGCTATCTATGATGAGAATCAAATTTTATACTTTGAAATGGTTTTATTCTTCTTTTGAATCCCCCCCTCCAAAAAAAAAAAAAAAAAAGGGAATATGTGCTTCACATTGCTGAGCTAAAGAACTAGAGTTGGTGTAACCAGGTGGGATGTGATTAAAGTCTCCAAGCATGTTCATTAAGAACCTTAGCAAGGTGAACAGAGTTTTCAAGCAACAGGATCAAGATTTGGATTTGGAAGGTATGTTCTTGAAGTAAGTAGAAGGAAATGAGCAATGTAAAATTGATGGTTCAGATATTGTTTTCTCTCAGTCAAAGAAGAAACAAAGAAATATACATAAATGAAACTTAATGTTGGGCAGCAACTAAACAGTAGTGAAACAATGTTGGGCAGCAACTAAACAGTAGTGAAACGACAGAGTTTGTGTGAAACAAATAGAATCAGTCTACTTAAATCTGATGCACGCCCTTCTCGTACACTCTGTACAAACAGCATCGAGCATATGACTTCCATGTGATCATTTTGGTCATTTAGGAGTCTAGGGCAGTTAAATCAGAAAATGCAGTAAGATAAGGTATCAGAGATTCAGAATTATAACAGACAAGTTATTGACTCATTAAGACTAATCATGGACTATCTTTTGAGGTTAATCCAGTAACAAAAAAGAGCAACACAGGTTACAAAAGCTTATTTCCATACTATGCAGTGTGGCATTTCGCTAGAGATTGAATGTTGGGCTCTCGTGTAGAGACTGAAAGCATGCAACCCCCCCACCCCCAGGCGGGCGAAAGCACACGCAAGCAAATACACAAAATCTGTGTAGCACAGCTTCAAAGTTATTCCTTGTTAGAGAAGAAATGCAGGCAACCACATCTTTGGAAAATTTTTTGTAGCAATAATCTCACAATACCACCACCATGGCCTGGCAACATCATCCAAAAAAATAACCAAAATCCTTAAAACCACCAATGTAACGGCATCCATAGCACACCAAAGTTTCAACTATGTCCACACTACATATCCTGACACAATTAGCAACTTCAATAAAGCCCATGACCAAACATATACAAACTCAAAGATAGCTACTGTTGCAAAACAATGGTGAACAATCAAAGGTTCAAATTAAATGCAAGCTTCAAACGCTAGCAAAAGAGCCCTGATCCAGAGCATTAAACAGCAGTCAACCTGAAAGTTGAGGCCATACAAACAACATGGAACAATTTTCAAAACGAACAAACTGTAAACTCATCTAGAAAAGCAAAAGAACAGCTCAAAAGAACCTTACTATGTATGAAAGAGCAATATCAGGGTCAATGCCTGCATCTTCATCAGGGTCCTGGCATGAGCAAGCTTCCCCTTCTTCCAGTTCAGTCTCATCCATATCTCTCTTACTTGTGGTAAATCCTTGCTCTATCCCCTTCCTTCCATCTCTGTTCCCCACAGAAATCATTGCCAGAAACGTCCACGTTTCTTTGACGTTTCGACTAACCCCAAAAATACCCACCAACGCCTTCTTTACGATTCAACAGAGAATAAACCCAGAAATTCTCCGATGCCCATCATAGAGCTCCGAAATCCAGCAAAGCCCATCAAGGATTTCATACCAATAGATAAAGATCAAAAGGCCTAATTTCGAAGCCGACCTCAATTTACAATGGAAAACCTCAATGAATGAAAAATCAAAAAATTGACAGAATGAAATGGCCTATAGATTTCCAGGATCTTACAATTAAGACCGTCGACTTTGAAAACGCGGATGGATCGTGAAATTACGATCTCTGGAGCTGGAAAATTGATTAGCAGGACAACTACGGTCGTGTGTAATGCAGCCGCGTTTGCATTTTTCTCTCTCATTCTTTATTTCTTTTCTTTTTTTTTTTTTTTTGAAGCCCCCACATCGCCCTTTTTTAATTTTCATTTGATCCGCGGAAGGTAAACTGCTTTTTCCAATGATTTCAGGCCAATCTGGAGCATCAAGCAGGAGGGAGGGCATTCAGGGTGCCCCAAAGTAATTTTACAATACATATGCCATGTGCTTTTTTTTGATAAATAAGAGTTGATAAATAGATAATAAAATAAACAATAACAAATTCAGAAATTAGATCAAATGGGATTAGGATAGAGACATATATGTGATTTAAAATTTTGAATTTATCAATATTCATTTATACTATTATAAAAGCAATCTTTACAAAACACTAGAATGGGATTTGGTGTAATCTTAATCATAAAAATTATTTATGCATTAAATATAAACTGTCAATTTTAAAATTAAGATATCTTTTTATTTTATTTACAAAATCCCCCATGATTTTGGATATACATGATAAAAGATAGATGATAATCCAATTATCTATGAAAAAATTAGGCAACTATATTCATTAAATCTAAATCGTAGATTGTAGTTTAAAAAAAAAAAAACCTCCTTACCTAAATAAAATACCCATTTATTATTTTCATTTTTTAAAGAATTACTCAGAATTTGAGTTATATTTGATAAAGAATACATGATGATTCTATTATCTTAAAAAAAAATCCAAGTAGTCAAACAAAAGTGATAGTCTTTGAAAAACCTAAAATGCTAGCTATGACATGAGTGATTTGTAGGATTTAATGTAATCCTAACCATAAAAATTAGTCATCTATTAAATCTAAGCCTTTAATTTTGTATCTAATCTATATATCTCTCTACAGTATATTAATAATAATATTTGAAAAATACTAAAATACTAACACAAGAATTATTTGCGGGACTTGGTACAATCTTAGTAGTACTCGTGAAGCAATGGAGGTGTTCAAAGACTAGAAGAACAAATGAAAATCTCCTTTTTGTTTTACTTTCAACTCCTGAGATTGAATCTACCAGTACTGTGTGATAGTGTGATTGTTTCTGCTTCTGTTTGTTTATTAATTTCAGTTCTGTGCCTGCTAGATTTTCATTACTAGTAGCAACTCTTTTTTAGTTGTATGTTATTAAAGTTTTGGTTTTTTTTTATTTTTTAAGGTGTAAGAATGACAAATAGAATAGTCACGATAATAGAATTTTGGAGAAGGGACCTTGATTTGTGAAGTCAGAGATTTTGAGAGGAGTGATGATAATACGTTGTATTGATTTAGAAGGGGGGAATTGGCTTTAGAAAATTTAATTTTAGCTAGAGGGTATTTCGACTCTGAAGGGTATTGATAGATTCATTCTAAGTTTTGAGCTCCATTTTATCTTTTCTTTTTGGACGAACTAATTGTAGAGCATACTTAACATGATTAGCACTGAATTAGAGATTTTGGGAGTTAATACTTATGGAAGGATTTGAAGCATTGCATTACTGTCTAATAGGAACCTCAAATAAAAACAAGTGCCTTTAAGGACTTGGATGAATATTTTGATCAACTAGGAAGAGAAAAAAAAGACAAATAAAGGAATATAGCCTATTTTTAGAACATGAAGCCTTCACTTTAGGATAAATTGCTATCTCTTTTAAAATATTTTTGTGAGAAAACTAAAATAATGAATTTTATAGGCACATATAGTTCAGTATTTGATGAAAGAGAATAAAATTTATAATATGATTCTTACTATTGCCAGCAAATCTTTAAGAGACATTACATTTGATATCACTATATTTTTAAAAAATTTATTTTACACACAGCATAAATATAAATGTGTTATGAACAAAGTTCATCATGATCTCCTCCCTCCCCAATTTGCGCAAAAAGTTCTTGAAATATGTTTAACAAAAAGTTCGTATTTTCAGTGAGACAAAAATATGAAGGCTGGAGTATAGCAATATCGTCAAATTTTAACTCTTAAATAGAGAATAGTAGTCGAATAGGATATATCTATACCAATAAGAGCATAATTGAACAAAGTATTTGAAGTGGTTGTTTAATCAAAGTAATTTAGGGAGTCTAAGTTCCACCATTAATGAAGAACTTTAAGTTTGTTAATTATTAAATTTGTTACTGAAAATTAGTGGTGAATAATTAGTTCTAAGTACCATTATTGTACTCATTAGATATTGTGCAGCAAAGTCACGAGAGCAGGCAGTAAGATGTGTGCATTTTTTTAGTTGGATTAATTTTTTTCTCGATTATTTTATACACTTCAGTATAGTATATTTACTGCATATTATAAGTCCTATTTTGTTATTGTTTTCTTTTATATGTCCGTATAGAATATGAATCCTTCTTTAGGTCCTATTATACCTCTTTTTTCTACCATAAGTTCTTTATGTACTTTGATGCTAACTTTAGGTCTTTATTAGACAGTAAAGATATTAGGCACTTTCAAAATGCTTAACTCAAGATTTTGGGAGAGTGGATTTGACTGAGAAGGGAAAGGGGGTAATTTTATTTTTTAATTTAGATGTAGTTTTTTTATTTGTTTAGATTTTGTTTTGCAATAAGTAATTTGTGATTTTAGCTCATGCTTTTTGTTTTTATTTTGAGTTTATATTTTGATATCAAACTTTCCTCCTGATAAGTGATTTGTAATTGATATTGCTATTGTTCCTCAGTGCTTGACTCTTTGCAAAATTAAAAGGATTTTCTCTAATGAGGATGCATGTTATCACATGAATTGTAACTTCCAAGAGGATGCAGTAATGTGTTGGTAATTTATTTGACTTAATTCAAAATGTCATTGTACGATTGGGACGATTACTTTGATTAATTGTTTATTGTTTTCCTTAATGATTTTTATATGCCTTTGGAACTTAGTTCAGGGAAGATAATATAATTGTGCAACATAAGAAATGAACAATCATGAAATTTACCGCTATTTTTGGGTCAGATTTGAAGGTCTTGCAGCACTACCATTCTTTAAACATATTACAAAGGGGATGCTGATTAACAAAGAGGGGAAAGCGAAGCAACTGTAGAAGAAACAAATGGGTTGTTCAGTATAATGGAGTGGAGCTCGAACCTCGAACCTTATACAAGAATTTATGTATAATTTTCTATGTTTATAGCTAGGTGATGGTCTTTAATATACGTTATATTTTTGAATTCATATTTTTTATGGGTTATCATAGGGAGTATCAAATATTAGGTATGTTATACTGTAAAATTTGTAATCCATAAAGGTTGATGTATAAAGCATAAACGTAGGAGTTAAAAGGAGAAAATAACTTTGTTTTGAAAGAGATTTGGATAACTAATTATTCTCGAGGGTGGCGTTGTCTAATATAAATGAAACGGCATTTTTTGCTTATAACGTAGCGAAACTATTTTATATGTAAGTGATAATGATCCTAACTGTCTCACGCTATGTGCTGATTATTACATGAATCAAAACCTACTTTTAATGGGTTAGTTTTCCTAGGTATCCACTTTAAAACTGAATTTAGTAAGATTTAAGACGTTTAGACCAAGAGCAGAAGGATTTTACTCACCCATTAAAGTTTTCACTGATTAAAAAAGTCAATTTTGCTAATTATATGATCAAGTAAATCAGACAGTGTTTTATCTTAATATTCATAAAATATTTATGAGACAAATGATTTTATAAAATGAATACTCTATAGTTTTTAAATTAAAATCTAATTTAAAAAATAGTCCGTGCATCGCACGGGTCTATACTAGTAAAAACTTAATTACAAAGCTAATGAAATCAAGGCAATTGTCAATTGACGAGCCTTCATGTCTTGAAAACGATGATTTAGTAGCCAATTTTTTGAAGGATATAAGCATTTTCAACTAGATCAAAAAAATTCAATTAGGTAAATAAAGGATATTCAATAATTGTGACTGATTAGTGGTGAATCCCAGTAATAAACAACACATACAATCACAATTGACAAATGATTTAAAGTTTTAAACAATTAATCTAAATAAGTAATTAAAGGCCAAACAATTGAAAATTTGTCAAACAAAAGCTAAAATTAAAACTAAATACCTAGAATTAGATCTAGGGTCTTAGGAATTGTAGCTTAGAATGCAGCTTCAATGGTGGTAGTGGTGAGGCAGGGAGTCGGTTGGGCAGGGGACAGAGGGCGCGGGTGTACTGGTGTGGGCGACTGGGCCTGTGGGGCAATTCGAAAATTTGGGCAAAAAAAATAGAGAACTATACATGTATATAGATATACACATATATATACATATACATATATATATATATATA
>JAKOGI010003094.1:57500-68399 GCA_029747015.1 Carnegiea gigantea | reverse complement strand
TATATATATCAACCATTAACTTAAACTTTTATCTAAAAAGGTCATTTTTGAATAGTTGTAATTATGTAATATTCTACAAAATTTAAGAAAACACCTAATAAGCTAATATTGAAAGGCTCTCAAATAGTTCTTGTATTGCATTTGAATATGTTGGTTCCCACAACTATGGTTTGAGTTTGAAATGTAAACACTATCATTGTATAAGCTCATATAGCTTTACACCTGCACAATAATCCTATATCTATGTTGATGAAATTTCTATTGAGATTTGTTTTTTCTTAGATTCAAAAACTGCATAAATAAACTTATTTGGTGTGAATAAAACTTTATGTTGATAGTTAAAGATCTAAAGATTTTAACAAGACTAATCAAAATTTAAAAAAATGTCATACTTTCACATCTAAAGAGAACATAAAACAATTGCTAGACATGAACTTTTAGGCACAGGTTAGGGTTGGGTTGGCTCAGCAAAAACTACTCAAAATTCTGATCTTGTCATAGTTTTATGATGACAATGCCGAACTATGTCAAATGACATAGAACACATTAGGTATTGATAGCTATTATTGTTAAAAAAACTAGATATTATTTGATATACCCTTAGATATTATTTTGGATATTATTGATATTATTTTGGATAAGCTTTGTAGCTATCTTGGAGTTGGAGTCTTGTTACTTACTCCCCATGCTAGGCGGGTTAGGACAAGTTGCTACGGTTTGCTATGTTCCTTGTGTATATAATCCCATGTATTCATGCAATCAAGGAGATGCGAAGAAATATGAAAACCACATGACACCCCATCGAGCCATGATCCTTCAAATATTTCAAACACATTTATTTTTCTATTTGGATGCACATGAATTGTTTGTGAGTCGAGATGTAGTGTTCCAAAAGCACATATTTTCATTCCAAAATTCTGAAAATTCAGTGGGAGAAAATTTGTAGTATAAGAGGAATGCAATGGATTCTGTTTTCCTTGGTGATGAGGATGCTGATCCACTTGAGGCATAAAGCCTAGTCTATGGAATTTGGACTGAGGCACCATTGCTTGAAGGGGGAGCTTGGTAGACGAGGAAGCCCAGTCCCAAACAAGAGAGAGCATAGACAAAAGCTTTTGGATTAGGCCCAGAAAAGTCAGCAGAGTCTAGATGCCCATCCACTAGCTCAGAAGGTTAGGGGGTGGTCCAGAACAAGTTGGGCCAAGTGCAAGAATTAAAGTCTGAAGCCCAAACACCCATGCCAGCGCAAACTGACGTGGATCGTGGAGCTCGAAGAATGGAGCAACCCAACAAGCTTCTAAAGAGGTATGATGATTACTTTTGTTATAGTACGAGACTGTTATGCGATAATTTGTCGCATTTTACATGCCCTTTTCACCTAATCTTAGCTCGTATAATAACATAATCTTTAGAGTTTTTTCTTGTTCTATTAAATATTCTTTGAGATTTTTACTTGTTTTGTTTATTCTTGCAGGCAATAAGTTGAACCAAGCAAATGTCGCGAAAAAGGGCAGAAAAGGATCAAAACAGGCGAAAAGGCGGAAAAACGGGAGCCAGTCGGGGCAGCCGGCCAGCAAGGTGGCACGGCCACCCCGTGCCACTGGCACGGTGCAGCCGTGCCACCTAGGCACGGTCGTGCCTCCCCTGGTTTCCTTCGGTTATTCGCGGCCCGCCTTGTCTTCTATTTAATCCTCTTTTCTCGACGTTGTTCGGGAGCTCTCTCTTCTACTTTTCTAGGTTAGTTTAGGTTAGATTTATCCAATAAAAACCCCAATAGGAGGATTAGATTAGGATTGTAGTTGGTATTTTGGGATTCAAGCTTATGGATTTCAAGTTCTACAATCAATTCAAGCGTAAGTTTCCCTCTTCTTTCTCTTTTTATTTCATCGTTGTTCTTATTTATATTTTGTTGTTTTAATTCTTGTAATTGCTTTGTTTGGTTTATATGTTTAGTTTTTGTCGTTAATTCATGTTGTTTAGCTGTTTAGATTCGTTTTATTTCATTGCCTTTGTTTCGTTCTTCATGTTCATGTTCTTATTTGTTAGTTTAGGTTTTCATTCGTTTTTGATGTTTAGTTGGTAGATTGTGTTGGCTTGGATTGTGATTAGCCTCTGGATGGCTAATTAATCTTGTAATTGGCCTAACCATACCCAATCTATACCTAGAACCTAGAGTTTTCCTACACGCCCGCCAAGTGTTCGATGAAATGCCTGAGAGGGTTTTCATCCATATTTTTGGGCGATTGACTTATGCTGAGAGGTGAGGTCAATTCGCTAGTGTGGGAGAGGGAATGGCTGAATTCGGGACACGAAAGTAGTATCCGAATCGAGCTAGGTCAGGGGTTGCTAGTTTTGTGGTCTAGTTCAACTAACCCCACGAAAGTAGGTGGTTACGCGAGTTAGACTAGCTCATGACCCTTGAGAGAGGGCTTGAGTGGTCTTTGATGATGCAACCGACCATCTCTAGTTCGTAGTGTAGTTTGGGTAGGTTAGGACTCATCTTGGTTAGTTAGTTTATCCATTGGTAAAATCACCACTCCAAGTCGTTTGTTTCTGTGTTTATAACGTAGTTTAGTTCCCCCTTTTCACCCTTCGATCCTGCCTAGCTTGAGACGCTTTAGTTAGCTCTGGTAGTTGAAAACACAATTCCCTGTGGACGACACCCCAAGTACTCAACGATACACCTTGCACTTGGGGTTTATAAATATTAAAACTTTTTCTGCAACAAGTTTTTGGCGCCGTTGCCGGGGAATTGACGCTTTCCAATATTAGAGTTTACTTAGGCATTCGAGACTAGGCTTTTATTTCGAAAAAAAAAAAATTTCAAAAAAAAAAAAATTCCAATGGCAATTTTCTATTTTCCCCAATGTGAACAAGAATTATTTTACCGTTATTGGGATCGTTTACATGCTTATCTTGCTCAGTGTGCTTCTTGTGGATGTTCATGTGAGAAATGGGAATTATTGCATGTTGTCGATGAGGGGGTGAATTGTGAGACCCGTGCTCTTTTTGAGCATTGGGATTTTTATGCTAGAAATGTTGAAGAAGCATGGGATTTTCTTAATTGGCTGGCTCAGGATACTTATGAATTTGATATTAGCTATGCTAATTCTTACAACCCAGTCCCTTGCATCCCTGATTATGCCCCTCCTTTGTGTGAAACTTGCCATTGCTCTGATCATAGCAGCACTTCTTGTCCTTATTATATTTCTGATGATAGCCTTGCTAGAATTAGTAGTATGATAGAGACAATGAAAAAGAAACAAGCTGAGTTTGAAAATAAAATGCGGGAGTTTGACCTATCACATAAGGCCGACCTTAGGTTTAGTTCTCCTAAACGTGATGTTTGCTTGTGTGATGATGGTGCATCTTTTACTCCCCTAGAATCCGGACTAGAGGCAGTACTTGACCATTCCCTAACTGCTCCATCCCTTGTTGCTCCACCCTCATCCAGTGCCCTTAGGGACAACACTACGTTTAACATGACCTTGCCTAATCCACCTCTCCCTTTAACTCAATCGACGGAGTTCGAGGTAGGTGAGACCTTTACTTTACTGTTAACGCGAGTGTTGATGAGGATGATGTTTGTTATGATTCAGACAATTATCTTATTGAGGTGCATGATTCTGATGCGGCTCCTGTAGGGAGGTCTTATGGGGATGTTGTGGTTACTATGCCAGCTAGTCATGACCTTGTTGAGAATGTATCTCTTGGCCACCTTGATACACCCCATGTTCCCCCTTCAGGTTCACCACCCTCCTCTTCCCCTGAGCACCATAATTTATCACTCGTTGCATGTCATGATACGCTTGAGGGGAATGAGATAGACTATATGGACTCCCTAGGTACCTTCAAAAGGTATGACCCCTTCCTTGATCCTTATAGCTTGCACCTAGGGAGCATGCCTGCGAAAATCATGTTAACCACTGCATTTGATTTCTTTACTGATTTTTCAAAGACATTCAATAAATTTAGGAGAGCACTTACTATTATTTCTGCATTCCTGTTTAAGTGCTTTTACTTACACTCATCTGAGTTGCAGGCTCAGGTGTTTGATAAACTTTTGCGAGCGTTGACGGTATCTGAGTTCGTGATGCGCGTCCTGAACGCCGCCGAGGAGTGGCTGATGCTCCTCGCGTTTCCCCAACCTCGTCCTAGCGAGGTGTAGTTCGGGTACATTCAGTACCCGACCTGGTATACTCGTTCTCACTCTTCTCCTCCCCCCTTCTTTTATTTTTCTTTTCTTCCCTTTTTGTTTTTGTTTAGTTGTGAATATTAGGATTGTGTTTTTGTTGGTGATCATCTGGTGGTGAAATTTGGATGTTGTTGAGCCGTTGTTGGCTATGATCACCATTTTTGTGTTTTTGTGGATTTTTATTGTGTTATACTTGGTGGTATCATTGGATTTGTCCATATTTGTTTTTGGTGGTGTTAGTTTGTACATATGTGTGATTGTGTTGCTGTTTTGGGTGAGATTGTGTTTTTGGGAAAGTGTGTTAGCTTGTGTATTTTTTTTGTCGTCTTTTGTTTTTCTTGTATTTGATTTTGTTTTCTTTATTTTTGTGTGTTGGTGATGACTGACGGCTCCCAATGAGGACATTGTGAGATTTAGGTGTGGGGGTGGGGTCATCTCCCATTTTTGTATAACTCCCATTTTTGTACAAATTTTTCTTTTCTTTTTGCATTTAGGGGAGTTTTGTACTATTTTGATCAGCCTTGATCCCTGATACCTTGACTGTTAGCTCGTATATAAGTATAATGTGTATGATAGATATTCATTCCCAATCTGTCGTTTTAGACCTCAGTTCTAACCTCGACAGTCCAGCGTAATTTTGCAATCCAGTCCTGAATTCATGTATTGTCATCATCCTGAATTCTTAGTCTTCCACGATCGACTCTCCCATTGTCTACTGCACAGTTCCCTTTATATGTGCTGGCACCCCCCCTTTCTTTTGCCAAAACAAAAGCAAAAACAAACAAATTCAAGCGCTACTGGGTGTATCCCTTTGAGGCGTGACATGAGTTTGTATTGAAAAAAAATAATAATGGAAAGAAAGAAAGTGGGGAAGAAAAGAGTTGGAAATGACAAGTACCCCTTTGAGGCATGCGCTACTGGGTGTTACCCTTTGAGGCAATACTGCTACTGGGGAAGCCTGCTTTCTATGCTAGCCAATCAAAAAGGGAGCTTGTGTCAATTGCGTGGGATTGAGTTTGGTTTTGGTAGGCTTAGTTTCAGGGTGATGATACACTTGCACACTAGGCACCAGGATGGATTCAATATTCTCATGCGTCGTGGGGTGAAAAGCTGATGTCTGGATGCCATTCTTTGGGATGATGTGTCCTGAAATGCATATAATGCCTGTGTACAGACTGATATTTGAGCTACTAGGTGGTTTTGGTTGATTCGATTGTGTACAGTTTATCCCTATGTATATATTGTGTTTTGCTACTTTTATTTTTCGATTTTTTGTTTCTCTTTTCTTTGTTTTTTCCTTTTTGAGATTTTGTGGGTATATCTTCTGCAAACCCTCACGAGACCTTACTCGTCCACTTGGGGTAACCAAGGGGTTTAAAGGGCTTATTGCATATGCTAAATGCAATCGCGATTCCTGCGAAAGTGAGTTAGGTTTCTAGATTAGTTTTCTTTTGTTTTGCTCGAGGACGAGCAAAAGATAGGTGTGGGGGTATTTGTTAGGCGATAATTTGTCGCATTTTACATGCCCTTTTCACCTAATCTTAGCTCGTATAATAACATAATCTTTAGAGTTTTTTCTTGTTTTATTAAATATTCTTTGAGATTTTTACTTGTTTTGTTTATTCTTGCAGGCAATAAGTTGAACCAAGCAAATGTCGCGAAAAAGGGCAGAAAAGGATCAAAACAGGCGAAAAGGCGGAAAAACGGGAGCCAGCCGGGGCAGCCGGCCAGCAAGGTGGCACGGCCACCCCGTGCCATGTGGCACGGCCATGCCACATGGCACGGTGCAGCCGTGCCACCTAGGCACGGTCGTGCCTCCCCTGGTTTCCTTCGGTTATTCGCGGCCCGCCTTGTCTTCTATTTAATCATCTTTTCTCGACGTTGTTCGGGGGCTCTCTCTTCTACTTTTCTAGGTTAGTTTAGGTTAGATTTATCCAATAAAAACCCCAATAAGAGGATTAGATTAGGATTGTAGTTGGTATTTTGGGATTCAAGCTTATGGATTTCAAGTTCTACAATCAATTCAAGCATAAGTTTCCCTCTTCTTTCTCTTTTTATTTCATCGTTGTTCTTATTTATATTTTGTTGTTTTAATTCTTGTAATTGCTTTGTTTGGTTTATATGTTTAGTTTTTGTCGTTAATTCATGTTATTTAGCTGTTTAGATTCGTTTTATTTCATTGCCTTTGTTTCGTTCTTCATGTTCATGTTCTTATTTGTTAGTTTAGGTTTTCATTCGTTTTTGATGTTTAGTTGGTAGATTGTGTTGGCTTGGATTGTGATTAGCCTCTGGATGGCTAATTAATCTTGTAATTGGCCTAACCATACCCAATCTATGCCTAGAATCCTAGAGTTTTCCTTCACGCCCGCCAAGTGTTCGATGAAATGCCTGAGAGGGTTTTCATCCATATTTTTGGGCGATTGACTTATGCTGAGAGGTGAGGTCAATTGGCTAGTGTGGGAGAGGGAATGGCCGAGTTCGGGACACGAAAGTAGTATCCGAATCGAGCTAGGTCTGGGGTTGCTAGTTTTGTGGTCTAATTCGACTAACCCCACGAAAGTAGGTGGTTACGCGAGTTAGACTAGCTCATGACCCTTGAGAGAGGGCTTGGGTGGTCTTTGATGATGCAACCGACTATCTCTAGTTCGTAGTGTGGTTTGGGTAGGTTAGGACTCATCTTGGTTAGTTAGTTTATCCATTGGTAAAATCACAACTCCAAGTCGTTTGTTTCTGTGTTTATAACGTAGTTTAGTTCCCCCTTTTCACCCTTCGATCCTGCCTAGCTTGAGACGCTTTAGTTAGCTCTGGTAGTTGAAAACACAATTCCCTGCAGACGACACCCCAAGTACTCAACGATACACCTTGCACTTGGGGTTTATAAATATTAAAACTTTTTCTGCAACAGAGACCTAATGACCCAAACGTTGAAGATGTCACCTTCTATGCTATCCCGCATCAAAAGAGAACCTCAGGTACACATTATCCTATCACAAATTATGTCACATCAAAGAGGTTTCCGGCTCCTTATCAAAATTTTTTAACTGTTATAACGAAAGTGCATGAGCCAAAATTTTTTCAGCAAGCAGTAAAAACATTCCTAGTGGCACAGGGCCATGGCCGAAGAAATGGAAGCCTTAGAAAGAAATGAAACATGGTCTGTGGAAGACCTCCCCCCAGGAAAGAAGCTCATTAGTTGTAAATAGGTCTATCGAGTCAAGTGCAATATTGATGGGAGCATTCAGCAATACAAAGCACAATTACTAATTAGTGGGAATTATCAGGTTGAAGGTTTCAACTACAATGAAACTTTTGCTCTAGTTGTAAAGATTACTAGTGTAAGAATTAGTTTATCTATTGCAGTAGCGAAGGGCTGGGAACTACATTAGATGGATGTAAACAATGTCTTTCTACATGGCAACTTGGAGGAAGAAGTTTTATGAAGATGCCTCTCGGGTTTAGAGCCAATAATCCTAGTCAAATTTGTAGATTGAAGAAATCCTTATATGGTCTACATCAAGTCCCACGGTAATGGTTTGTCAAATTATCTTGAAAACTATGTGAGTATGGATTTGTTAGGTCCTATGCAGATTATCTGTCGTTTATTTATCGCAAATGTGACGTGTTTATGGCATTATTAGTTTATGTGGATGACATAGTACTTGCTAGCAGTGCTGCCCCTGCTTCTAAAGTCTTCAAAGACTATCTTAACACCTATTTCGGTATTAAAGATTTAGGACCTTTTACTTTCTTGGTATTGAAGTGGCATGGGGACTAGAAGGGATGTTCTTATGCCAATGAAAACATGCATTAGAGATAATTAATGAAGATGGGATTTTAGGGCAACACCGGCAGAGTTTCTTATTAAGAAAAATCACAAGTTAGCATTAGCTACTGGAAGAGCTCAGGATGATGCTATACAGTACTGCAGATTAGTGGGCAGACTTAACTATCTTATCATCAGCAGACCTAAATTGACTTATGCAGTACACATCCTGTTACAATTTATGTAATCACCAAACGAGAGACAAATGCGGTCTGCACGTAGAGTTCTATGCTATCTTAAGGATACTGTAGGTGAAGGCATCTTTCTCCTTGCCACCAATGATCTTCAATTATATGAGTTCTGTGCTTCTAGTTAGGGAGCCTATCCACTTTCAAGAAGATCATTGACTACTTATTTTGTGACTCTTGCAGGTTCATCTATCTCATGGAGAACAAAGAAGCAAGCAACAGTATCTAGGTCTTGAGCTGAAGCAGAATACAAGGCTATGGCAGTGACTATTAGCGAGCTTGTTTCGGTACACACATTTTTGGCCTTATTGGGTGTGTTTCACATGCAGCCTATGAAATTATTTTGTGACATACACACACACACACACACACACACACACACACATATATATATATATACATATATATATATATATATATATGTGTGTGTGTGTGTGTGTGTGTGTGGTGTGTGTGTGTGTGTGTGTGTACATGTAATGTAGGTATAATATAGTGTGTGTATATATATATAATATATATATGATATATCTATATAGTATATATATTATACATATATTATATATATATATCCATCTATATATATATATATATATATATATATAATATATATACACACACATATATATATATATATATAATTATATATATATATGATATATATATATAGATATATATATATAACACATTACATATAAATATATATATATATATATCTATATATATTACACACACACCACTATTATATATATACATACATATATATATAATATATATATATATATATATAACATACACACACACCATCACACACACGCGCACACACACATATATACACACACACACACACACACAAACACACACACACACTATATATATATATATATATATATATATATATATATATATATATATATATATATATATATATATATATATATGGTATACTTTATCAATGAAATGTAGTTCCCCCCAAAAAAAAAGAAATGTAGAATAAAAATTTATGATCATATGATATACTTTACATAACGTATGTAAATACAAATTGATGATTCAAGTTATGACATACTTAGATTACTAATTAAGTCTAATCCGCTCCCCAAAAAAATGATAATGACATATGATTTTTTTTAATTTTTCCAACTAGAGATCGTCCTCCATATCCATATCTTCCCGATCTTTTATTCGTGGGAATGTAATTTTTGGTGGTTATTGACGATAGAGAGGGTGACGTGGGAAAATAGAGAAATGCGGGGATATCAATTAGTGAATTTTTATGAATTTTAAAATTTAAAATCAAATTAACCTTTAACTGTTTTGAGTATTTTAACGGAATTAATGGGAAGCTTAGATTGAGGGAGGGAAGTATTTTTAGGCTACCATTCATTTTTATACTTATCTTATAAAGATGTATGTATAATTCTTTTACTATATGCAATAACGTTGATAGGATTAACTTTTGCTTTTTATTAAAAACCTTACATCGCAAGGGCATTGACCACAGTATTAATTAATGAAAGAGTAATTATGTGGAGAGAATTAGTTCAACCCTTATTGGCAAGTTTCATAGTTAACATATCTTGTTTCATACTTTTCTTCAAGCTGTAGACAAACCGAAAAAAGAAAAAAAATAAAAAAAAATGAGGAGCGAAAAACCAAAGGAGGGCAGGAAAGCAACTCTTTTATCAGAGTCAGGTTTTGATCCTGGGACCTGTCCGGGAAAAAAAATTTGAAGAGCAAAAAAGCAAAGGAGGGTAAAGAAGCAACTCTTTTATCAGAGTCAGATTTCGATCTTGGGATCTGTGAGACCTATGAATTTTTATGAATTTTAAAATTTAAAATCAAATTAATTTTTAATTGTTTTAAAATTTAAAATAATGTAAATAATTCAAAAGGTTAGGATTCACTGTCGAGTTTAAAATTACGGTTGTTATTTGAAGCGCAAAAAACGAAAGAGGGCAGGGAAGCAACTCTTCTATCAGAGTTAGATGTTGATCCTAAGACCTGTAAAATCTATGAATTTTTATAAATTTTAAAATTTGAAGTATGGTTTTTAAAGAGGGGGCTTGTAAATGGGGTTGTGGCCATAGAAGGGAACTGAAGCTGGCAGGTGCCAGAGGGGGAATTTAAAGCTCCTAAATCGTGAGTGCTGACCCCACTGTCCTCCGATTTTCAAATAGGGCTTTTCTTTTAAAAAAAAAAAATAAGGGCCATTTTTTATGTCTCATTATTATGTTAGATATTATTATATATTTTGCTAGATTTGTCCCTTTTGGCTCATCATAATCCACATACTATTCACATTTTTTAATTTAGCAACATTTCTCCATTCGCACTCACTGGCAGTGCCACACTGCCACCAGCTCATTTATTCGTCAACCGCCAAATTACTTGTCAGCTATGTAGCTCGAGTTGACATGTCACATTAAAATTTCTTTCATTATTGGAATAGTAATTAATTTTTTTTCGAAAGGATGGTTTTTTAGAAATAATATAATATTTATGAAGGATAATACATATGGTTGCTGTCTTAATTTGAAAAGAATGATGTATTTAGATCTGAAAAAACTGACCCGAGATTAAAAATTCGAATCGAATGATCCAAATTCATACTTGATTCGATGTCTGAAATAGACTCACCGAAAGTGGACTCAAAATCAGAATTGACCCGAACGCGAATTATTCCTGATCCGAAA
>JAKOGI010003094.1:45000-52500 GCA_029747015.1 Carnegiea gigantea | reverse complement strand
AGTTAGTTTAACGTGTTTAGCATCAATTCAAGTTAATGAGTTAATGTATGAAAAGAATTAAAATCGAAGTTGCGTTAACGTGCTTAGCTTCTATTCAAGTTATTTAGCTAATATGTGAAAATAATTAAAATCGAAGTCCTTTTAACGTGTTTAGCTTCCATTCGAATTGATTAACCGATGCGTGCAAATGAGCTAATTTCAAGGTTAATGAGATGTGTTTAGCTTCGAATCAAGTGGATTAGCTAATGCATGTTAAACGAATTAATCTCGAAGTTATATAAACATGTTTAGGTTCGATTCGAGTTAAACTGGCTAATGCATGTAAACGAATTAAATTCGAAGCTATTGAAATATGCTTAGTCTTCACTCGAACCTCTGTTCTCTGTACATTCATGCTTAGGAAAGTTGCTTCGAAATGTATCGTATATGTTTAGAATCAAATTATGTTTGGTTTATTGAATGAAGAGTTGTCGATTTATGGATAAATGTGGCTATATGTACGCTTGTTGTAACGCACCACTGAATGGTGCTGGTTGCTCAGGTAAGTGCCTAAACCTTACTCACTTTTACATAAGCTAATATGATAATATGTTGTGATTAATAAATCGATGAATCGAGTTGGTAGTTGGATGGTTTGAGGAAAGAATTATGAGCGTTCGAGGTCCTGTGGTACGGTGCTTGTGAGGAGGGAGTTCGGGTTGTGAATTGACCACAATCGTGTGGATTGCGAGGCCATGTGTGGCTCATTGTGTTGAAATGATTACGAAGTGTTTAAATGTGATATGTGTATTCCCTTTTTCTTGTATGTCTAAAATGTAACATGTGTGTGGAAGGGTGATGTTTAGCAAATGACTTTTCATGTGTTTTAAGTGAATAATAGCCATTTGGCTATTCAAATAGTGTTTGGGAGGAATCCCCAAAACGTTTTCAACAAAAGGGAGATGGGAATTATACGTTGAATGATTTTATTGTTCGAAACACAAAATTACTAGCCGTTATGGCCGATACGCTTTAAGTGGCTAAGATGATGTGCTGTGGACGCTATGTTATGAATGTTGACAGCCTAGGGATTTCGTCCTGGTAATAGGAAGCCCTAGAAGACCCTTACGAGGGTAGTTGTCCAAGATGTGCTGTGGACACTATGTTATGAATGTTGACTGCCTAGGGATTTCGTCCTGGTACTAGGAAACCCTAGAAGACCCTGACGAGGGTAATGGTCCAATATGTTTATGTAGCCATCCCGGGAGTAAGAGTTTAAGCGTGAGCGTTAGGTCTCACTATAGGGTCGAGAATAGTTCTCACCCAATCAGCACCCTGTAATGATCTTATGCCAGAAGTACTTTCGTACTAAGATAAGAAAAGCAATTGGCCCTTCGCCATTTTTTTTAAACAATTAAAAAGAAAAGGAAGTTCTTTTTATGAGCCCAAAAGGCTATATGGAATGATGTATGAAAAGCTTATAAGGGTCGTTATATGACCAAATGAAATGAAACTTCCTTTGAAGACTAAGAAAACGTTTTCAACGAAAGAAAGAAAGCTTTCAATGAATGAATTATGAAACGATCCTCAAGTATGGTTGAACATGGATTCTAATCTTATATGGCATCATTATTATCTATCGCAAATCTGTCTGATTTATAGTGTATGAGATGAGAAAGAAAGTTATAGCACGTTAAAAATTCTATGAATGAAGGCGTCTCTTCCTAAAAGAATGAATGTTGATATGTGAATAGTATGCGAGGGTGTCATATAGCTTAATATGATGTTTAAAGGTACTTAAATGCTTGATATGTGTTTATGTGTGATATGTGTTTATTATATGAATGAAATGCCAAGAAAAATGTATTTATGAAAAGGGATAACCTTATATACACATCATATGATTGAGGGTTCATGTATAGTTTAAATGGAGGGTTAGGAAGTTATATTATGAAAAGAAAAGATCCTTATACTTAGCCTTCGATGCTTACTCGCATGCCTAACTGCTTGCTAGAAAAGAACTCTATCATTAAGGAACCTAGAAATATGATTGAGGGGTCGAAGTGAAGTTTATGTTTAGTGATCCTCCCAAAAAGGTTCTATGAATATCTATTATGATAGTAAAGGATGGAAACGTGATATGTGACTAGTAAAGATAGTATTGCTTGCAACGGTTTTGGTTTTAAGGGGGTTGGGGGACACTCACTGAGCGTGTGGTTGCTCATCCCATTACTCTTTCCCCTTTTGCCCAGGTTTTCTTTCTGACGGGAAGAAGTTGAGTTAGATAAGTCCAGAAGGAACCTATCGTTGCTTACAAGGCGTCGTATGTGCTCATTAAAGGGTTCTTACTTGTTTAATGAAGTTATGTAATGTACTCTTAGTTTATAAAGGTCTGTAAATGATTATTCTAGTTCATGTAATGCATATGGTATAAAGGTCGCTCTGTATGGCCGTCTGAGCCAACCATCAAGTTAGTTAGATGTCTTCTTGGTTTAATTTAGCTATATTTTGGGATGTAAATCTTAATACTCCGGTTTTGTTAACCGTTGAGTTGTATCTTCCATTTCTTCTTTATTCAGGAATCAATCTGGTTGGTGTACTCCGAGCGAGTGGCTCGTTGAGTTATGAACTCCGGCGTGTGGCCGTTGAGCTATGTTTTATATGTTTACGCTTCTGTTAATCTACAGGGACTTATTGTAAGGCTTTTAGCCTGGAAACGGTCAGTTTTTAGGGGGAACTCTGTCTGTTTCGTCCCAGGAATTAAGTAAGAAGTTAGAAAAGCGTAACGCTTCTGGCCTAGGGGTCGGGGGTGTTACATTGATGGTATCAAAGCAAAGGTCCTGCGACCATAGGCCGCAACCTGAGTCTTGCATTTCATATAGTCGCCTAGGAACACTGTATGGTTATGTGACATATGCCTGCCTTGTGTGCAAATGTGAGTTTTACGTGAACGTTTGCGCATTTCACTAGTTAGGTGCGGCTTCCGTAAGCTGAATGGTTGGATGAGAGAACCATTTGTTAAGATATAGGCCGAGTGATTCGTATTGTCGTGCATGAAATAAGTGTTAGATCAATTGAAAGTTGTTTCGTTTATATGCTTTGGTGATTTTAATCTAATGTTTAAGGAACATATGATTTGAATCGAACGATTGGAAAGCCTTAACTCTACGTTCATCTTTGCCCCTAAAATACGATTTGCTCATCGGGCCCCATAATGGAGTGAGCAGACGTATTCAAGGTTGGTAAAGAAAGAGCTAGAAGCAATTAGACTATTTCCTTTCGAAAACCTAAGGACCTTGCAGGTTAAAGCCTTTTGTTCAGGGGGAAAGAACCTAGCAGACTTTGGAATTGTACATCGTAGACGATCCCTCCTAAGGCTAGCGACCTGCAATAAGACTCCTACGATCACCTGTAGGATAGATGTATCCCGTAAGACCAGTAGTGCCACTGTTCTTACCCCTTGTTATCTTATTAATGGCTAGTCTCTAGTTACTTTGGTCAAGCCCAAGCCATACCTTTGACCCTAGAATGCTAATAAGGATTGCTGCCGTTTATACCCGTTTAGGTGACTCTTGTACAACATTATTGTGAACCATTGCGTTTGACAACATGCTATGTTTTCATAAATGTTTGGAAGCCCATATTGTTATATGAAATGGCATGTATGGTTATTCGTGTGTTTCATAAGTGAGAGGTATAGTAAATAAACTACTTGGTACGTGTTTAAATTATTTCTAGTTGAATGTGCCACAAGATTGGCCAAATAATTCAAGTTATGTAAATGTTTGCTTCATATAACCGTGCTTATCTAATTATAGCATAGCAACTAGCCCTTTTGCATTATAATTAAGTGGCTAACTGTGAACATACCTCATGACATGACTACACGACTGTGGCCTCTGCATTCGAATGCTTACCCTTGTATGCATCATTACATGATGTGCTAAGATATTCGTAATGGTAGCGGAGTTACTCATTGTATATATGCCTAAGTTCTATGTTTCATATGTTTGATTGAGTGGCTTAAAACTCATATGCCTAGTAAAAAGATCTTGTGACCATAGGAGTTTCATTCGCATTTATTGGCCTTACCTTCAACCTAGTTGTCTTATAGCTAGATACGACACCGTTTGGCATAGTAGCACTACCATTTCTCGGGTTACATGTATGTACACACATATCTAGAGCATGATGAGACGTCCTTAGAAGCCTGTGCTCGTATATTCTTGCAATGAATCAAACATTTATGTATTGAATGAGCATAACCCTTCATTTGTATGAATCTATGACTGAAGAGACAATCGGTTCCAAGTAGAGACTTTACGGGAAGTCTCCCCGCCATCAAAACCATCGACTTACATTATGCCTTAGCATTCCATTTCAAAGTTATTCTTCTCGACATGATACGCTAGTTTATGTTGATTCATGATTTTTGACCTTCAGTGCTCCGTTATTAACCCCTCCGTGACGTCAATGTGAATTCAAGTGTTACTCTGAGTCCCTTCATTGTCAATGTGATGTAACATGATGTTTTTATTGCTTAGGTGCGATGTGATAGCTTTCTGACCAATTGATTTGACTTTAGAATGACTCAATATCCTTATGCCTTTGAATGCACCTGTCTAAGTTAACTGCCTTCATACGAACCTGACATGTCCTGAATAAGTTGTCGTGAATGAAAAGGCCTAAAAGTTAGCTGGGATTGATGTACGGACATCGGAATGTTGGTGCATATGTTTTCCTTTTGTAAATTGCTTGCCATGTATGTTTTAGACGCGTTCATGCTCCCCGAGACTCCTAAGCCTAAGAATATTGGATTGCTAATATTATGCAATTCCATTATGCTTAAATGATACTATGTGGTGCTATGTGACATTTCTATTACTCTAAATGTGTTATAGTAGTCTCCATGTTAATCAGTGTGATCCCGAAAGTGACTTGAATTCATGTTTTAGGATAAGACTGCTAGTGTATGACCTTAAGGTGTCATTGTCTCAATTGTCGTGCCTTTAGATGCCCACTTATAGATGCATATGCATAGAATTATTGCTTGCCATGCGAACTGAGTCTAGATCATTGAAAATCTATGTTTCTTTTTCAAAACAAACTCGATATGGTTTTCCACGCCAACTCATTTGCCTCTCTTCAATGCGATTTGCCCTCGGCGCCTAAATAGAGTGAGTAAATGCTTGAAGAGATTGGTGAGGAGGAGACTGGATACCGTGAGGCAATCTTCTTTTGATTTAAAAAGTAATATCTTCAAAATGACCTTTTGGAAACCAATCGCGTAGATCCTAGTTATGTGTGTGCATTCTAGGAAAGACTGAACATAGATATTGAATTTCGAGGACGAAATTCTTTTAAGGGGGGAAGAGTGTAACACCCCGCATTTTCGTTTTCCGTTAAGCTAATTAAATTTCCTTTTTACGTTCTAAATTCGTATTTTTAGTAACTGTGTGAGTTTTTGACGATTAAATTCATTAAAAAGAACGATTATTTGATTAACGTTATTATCGATGTTACTTATTTATAAAACCTTCGAATCAACGCTAAACCGAGTTTTTAAAATCATATTTCGTTTTACTTGGCCGATTCCCAAAGTTTAAACCGAAATGCTCATTGTGGGTCGTTTCAGTTCGGGTTTAGCCTAACCATTAGCGAGTACGGGACCGGAGTTTAGTAGAATGATGTTAATTGAGCCAAAAAAAAAGAAAAATAAAACAAAAAAGGAAGGGGGGAAACGCCGGGCCTGAGAAGCCCGAGACCCCGACCCCTCCCCTCTCCTTCTCGCTCTCTGCTCTCCCTCTCTCTCTCTCTCTAATCGCCTCTCTCTCTCACTCTCTCTCCCTCCCCCTCGCCGGCCAGACACCTGGCGACGTCGCCGGTGGGCACGCGTCACCGGTGAAGGGGAGCTCCACCGCGCGTCCCCACCGCCCCATTCCACCACCAAACGTCGCCACTTCGCACGAGCCTCACCCTACGCGTCCCAGCCACCCAAAAACCGGCCAACACTTGTCAAAACCGGCAACCCACCCCCATCCCAGCCTCCTCTATAAATTGGGACCCAAACCAAACCTCAGGGGAAGCAAGGGACGCGAAACCGTGAGCTGAAGGGCTGGGAGTCACGAGCTCAGGTTAGGGTTCGGTTCGGTGGTTAGGGCCTTCAATTCCCGTTGCTTGACTTCACTCTTAGGCGAATTCAGGTGGGTGTTCTTCGCCTCCTAAACTAATATTAATTTTCAAACGAATTTCAGCAGATTGATGTTGCATGTCAAGTTAGGGTTTGTTAAATTCGTTAGAAATGTCAAGAAAGGAGCTGTTCATGCTTAGATTCGATTCATTTGGTTGATTTATACCTGAAATTGTAAATCGATGCGAATTATGTGCATTTAGCATTGATTCAAGTCCATGAATGAAAACCATGCGTGAACTGTTAATTCGAAGTTATATTAACATGTTTAGCTTCGATTCAAGTTGAGGAGTTAATGCATGAAAAAGAATTAAAAACGAAGTTGTATTAACGTGCTTAGCATCGATTCAAGTTAATGAGTTAACATGTGAAAAAGAATTAAAATCGAAGTTAATTTGACGTATTTAGCTTCGAATCGAGTTAATGAGTTATTGTTTGAAAAGGAATTAGAAACGAAGTTAGTTTGATATGTTTAGCATCGATTCGAACCCATGAATGTAAATCATGCTTGAATTGTTAATTCAAAGTAATTTAAACGTGTTTAGCATCGCTTCGAATCTATGAATGTAAATCATGCTTGAGATATTAATTCGAAATTAGTTTAACGTGTTTAGCATCGATTCAAGTTAGTGAGTTAATGTATGAAAAAGAATTAATCTCGAAGTTATATAAACATCTTTAGGTTCGACTCGAGTTAAACTAACTAATGCATGTAAACGAATTAAATTCGAAGCTATTGAAATATGTTTAGTTTTCACTCGAACCTCTGTTCTCTGTGCATTCATACTTAGGAAAGTTGCTTTGAAATGTATCGTATATGGTTAGAATCAAATTATGTTTGGTTTATTGAATGAAGAGTTGTCGATTTATGGATAAATGTGGCTATATGTACGCTTGTTGTAACGCACCCCTGAATGGTGCGGGTAGCTCAGGTAAGAGCCTAAACCTCACTCCCTTTTCATAAGCTAATATGATAATATGTTGTGATTAATAAATCGATGAATCGAGTTGGTAGTTGGATGATTTGAGGAAAGAATTATGAGCGTTCGAGGTCCTGTGGTACGGTGCTTGTGAGGAGGGAGTTCGGGTTGTGAATTGACTGCAATCGTGTGGATTGCGAGGCCATGTGTGGATCATTGTGTTGAAATGATTACGAAGTGTTTAAATGTGATATGTGTATTCCCTTTTTCTTGTATGTCTAAAATGTAACATGTGTGTGGAAGGGTGATGTTTTAGCAAATGACTTTTCATGTGTTTTAAGTGAATAATAGCCATGTCCAGTAACGAGCTATGGCCTATTTTAGCTATTCAAATAGTGTTTCGGAGGAATC